>VTPC01006360.1:26804-36924 GCA_011009095.1 Ignelater luminosus | reverse complement strand
GACTTTTCTCAACTGCTTAGCACAAGTCCCGCCCGATTTGTTTTCGGGCTCTTTCCCAACTTTTTTTTAATAAAAATAGAGCGCTTTGTGCTGTATTGCCGAAACAGAAAGTAATATTGACAAGGAACGTTTTTTTCTTATGTAGATTAGGGTATAAGATATATTACCAGGTGTAGAAGTATGCAACCGGAATTTGTTTGTAAAAATTACACGTCTGTTATTTGAAACTTATAAAAAATATTTTATTCAAAACAGTCTCCATTGGAATTTATACATTTTTCCCACCTCTCCGGCAGGTTATGAATGCCACGCCAAAAAAACAATTCTTCCTTTGAAGCGAACCAGTTGTCGAGCCATTTTCATACGAATCGAAGTGTTGTTCGGCGAGTGCATGTCCCAATGATGCGAACAGATGGTAATCGGACGGAGTCAAGTCTGGAGAATAAGCTGCATGCGCTAGTATTTCTCAATTGAACGCCTCGATCGTATCCGTGACCCGTTTTGCTGTGTGTGATGGGGCATTATCATGAAGCAAAATGACTTTATGTTGCCTTTTTGCATATTCTGGTCGTTTTTCACGTACTGTTCGATACAAATCGATCATTTTTTGTTGGTAGCGATCAGTGTTAACGGTTTCACCAGGTTTTAGTAGCTCGTAATATATTAATACCTTTTGATCCCACCAAACGCAGAGCATTGTCTTCTTTCCAAAACGATTTGGTCTTGCAGTGGATGTTGATGGTTCGCCTGGATTCACCCATGATTTACGACGCTTAGGATTCTGAAAATATATCCACTTTTCATCACCCGTCACTATTCGATGGAGAAATGATTTTCTTTTATATCTGACGAGCAGCAGTTGACAAGTGGTTTTTCGATTTTTTTGCTGTCTTTCATTCAGTTCATGTGGAACCCATTTTCCCACTTTCTGAATCTTTCCCATAGCTTTCAGACGAAGAGATACTGCTTTCTGCGTCACATTTAATTGTTCCGCTAGTTCTTGTTGAGTCTGAGTATCGTCTTCATCCAATAAGGCTTGCAAGTCCTTGTCTTCAAACTTTTTCGGTGGTTTCCCACGCTCCTTTCTCACGTCAAAATCACCACTTTTAAATTTTTTAAACCACTCGAAGCACTGAATTTTGCCAAGAGCATGTTTACCGTATGCTTCGACAAGCATTCTATGCGATTCTGCAGCAGTTTTCTTCAAATGATAGCAGAAAACCAATGCTGTCCGCAAATCATAGTTCGTGGGCACAAAACTCCACATGTTTGAGGTTATAGAAAAATATACCGGTGTATGAAACTTAGGTTATTGTGTGTTGACAAACTTCGTCAGCTGTTAGAGGAAGAAGATGGCGCTGTAGAAGCGGTCTTACGGCCTTTAAACTGATAGCGAGCACCATCTATAGGGAAATTCCGGTTTCATACTTCTACACCTGGTATGTAGGTGCTGTTTTATCGAACTTAAACTACTTTTGCTACAACTATCCAAAAAAGCCGACAATGTGTTTGACGTTTTACAACGCCGTTATTTGCGGTACTTAATTAAAACGACTGTTCCTAGCGAATAGCCTTATTAATTGTGCACAAACAAGCTGAAGTTTCATCTGTAAAATCAAGAAGAAAAAAACCAAAACTAGTCCAAAATTGGTTGATGTATCGAAACAAATGACGATTGGATAATTAAATTCGCACCGTTGGTATAGGATTTGGGTTTTATACACGTTTTGATAAAAAAAGTCGCTGAAATTTGAAAACCTTTGGTTTGATACCAAAGAGCAGACTCATCTACTACTTCTGCTGGAGCACTTATCTGATAGTAGTAGTAATTAATTAGACATTATGGGTATCAATCGATAGTCTTGCTGCGTCTACAACATGAGTGAAATTTAATTTAGACGAAATCCTGGGTTTTCCAGGATCACGATGGCGTTATCACCCAAAAACAGATGACAATCGAAAAGTTATAATGACACGAAAATGCATACTATTTTCAAATTTGCAAAAAATAACTTATTTCAAATTTAACAAATTTGTTCTATACTTTTGCCGCTCACTGTATAATTAAAAAGCTGAATTCTCCTACAATTTAAAGTATCAGGATTAACTTTGATGTATTTGTAAGTTCAGTGTAAAATTTTTAATTGAAAAACCTCTAAATTATAATCACATATTCTTTAATTATTTTTAAAAAATCTTATTATCACCTAGTTGGTTATCGGTCTTTTAACTAAACTTTTTAAAAATAAATAAATAAACAAAAAATAACAAAATCTAAAAAAGAACTTCATATATTCTATTCTCTAAGCACACATTACTAGTTGACCGCTATACATGTTTACAATGTTTAACTAATAAAAGGAAACTAACAATGTTTAAAACAATAAAAGGGAACTCTAACAAAGTTTAAAACCCAAAACAGGCAAAAAAGCTGTAACAATATTTACAGCAACATAGAACAAAGTGTTATAGTAAAAACAAAATTCTATTGTAAATATTTTTTCAAAAGATAGAAAGTAAAGCTAGATAGATCAATATTAGGGTGTATTTACTCAGTACTTTTGTAATATTGGCGCAGCAAAATTGTATCTAAAATACTATGGCATTACAAAAATTGCGTTGAAAGTATGAGAGTTTCAATTCATTAGACAACTACTAAATCGAGCCTTATATGTGTTTCAATTACAGTGAAATAAGCAGAAAAACGTTTCTCACATTCAATATCTTAGTTTTATAACGAACAGTTACTTTGATTTGATATCATTGCATTATAATATTAACCTTCACATGGTAGGTATATGAAACAATCCAAAAACAAGTAGACACTGGTTTCAATCGAATACCTAGTACATATATCGTTTTATAACAATGAAAAACATACGATTACTGTTACTAGCAGAAGCATAAATGATAAATTTCGAAACTCTACATAATACGAAAATTATTAATTGTAAAATGAAACAGACAATAATAAGTCTACATAACCATGTAGAAAAGCTATTATTCTTCTACAATATAGAAATCACATAACTTCTGCTACATACACTATGCGTTAACAATATTGTAACATTTGAGTTAGTTTGAAAAGACAATAACAATTAAACTCTGAAATGTTACTTTTACATTATAGCAAATAAATGTTTGTAACAAGAACCATTATTTACTCACAAAACAGATAGCATGGCAGTTAATGAATCAACACGAACAAGAACAAAAGGCTTTGTGAAATCTAAAGATGTAAGTGTATATGCATGGTCAGCTACAGCTTCTAGACACTGAAAAAAATGTTTAAAGAGTAATAACTTGTTTTATTACACACCGTAAAGCAAGATTACGAAAACGTACGGGTCACCTTTCTTGTGTAGTATATAATTAAATACATTCTTTAACTGACCTTGACAAGGATAATGATGTGAAGAAAAACAGTTAACTTAGTTAGTGCTGATATTATCTATGTTAATTCATACTAAATAACTAATGTTACAAAATCTTTTAAAAATACTTTTCAGTTAATTCACTGTAAAATTGTGGGTTACTCCCGGGTAGAATTTATATTCCCGTATAACTATAACCATTAAGTGTAAAGCAATACTGCTTATCTGTAGGAATGTCCCCTTTAAGTAAAACTTTACGATTAGAGTTTTAGGGAGTGATATAGATTAGAAAGTTCCCTAATGGACACCAAAATTTTCAGGTCTTGTATTACGTAAAATTAGCCTGCAGCGTTTCTACGTATAGTTAGTTACAAGTACTGTGCGATACTTTCCTTTAAAATGTTTTTTTAAAAAGAGAAATGAATTCTTATTCAGAAAATCCTTCTATGCTTACACATCCTATATATTATGCGGTCGTCGATTGCTTTTGTGCGTGTGAACTTTATAAAAGTTTATCACAGCAATCTGTGGGTTTCAAACTCAAATAGTTACTTAATCAGACTTAATAGTTATGGAATGTATAATATTTCATAAACATGACAAATTTGTTTTTCTTAAAACTAATTTGTATGTAATTAGAATTTTGTATTTAATAACTGTTATCTTTCAGAGACGCGGAATACTAAATGTAAGTAATTAACTAATCCTGAGATAAATTTTGAGAAGAAAAAAAATCAAAAATTAACAAATAGTAGGTCTGAACATAATAAAATACGTTTTACATGGTCGTTTCTTTTTTATATTATAAATATAATAATACTCAAATTTGTGTTTACAACTTTTAGCTTTTATTCTTTTATATTACTACTTTATATTTTTGTAAAAGCATAAACATATTTCTTTTTACGGTATTTTTTGCTCTTCAGGAGTTTTCAAGCTAACTGAATAACAGAATATTGTTAAATAAACTTATCTTGCTTTTAAAATCCCTGAACATCCCTAAACATTAGGCGTTAGTCAAACTGGTACGACATTTGGTATGAAACCTGCTCTACGTAATATCAATTAAATACTAAAAGGCAACTGAAATTTTTCGGAGTCGTGTGAAATAAAGTATGTCCCAGAAAGAAATGCTACAAAAACAATCTCAATTTTCTCAGTATATAATAGACTTTGGTTTATGCTTAGGTTCGCTGTTCAAAAATTAAAGCTTGTAATTTCAATAAACACTAAGAAGAAATCCCGTAGTTACTATATACATATATAGTACAGAATCAAAAAAGTTAAGTTCACAAAAAACTAATTTACAAGTAACACTAGAAAAAAATCTGTTATATTCTCAGATTTCACAAGAACTAAGATAAAATAGAAAACGAGTTCTAGACGTTATTATGAGGTTCAAGGAAAGGTTAACTTGCGAAAGGAAGAAAAAAAGTGGTCGGGAAAAAAGCGTTTGGAGAAAAAATTAGAGAAAAAGGTAACAGATGCGGTTAAAATATTCCATTCATATTTGTTAGATTGCTAGGAAGATGGCTCGACTTTCTATTCAAAGTACAAGAAACTAAAAAATGATTTAAAAACATTTACCATATGAAAATAATATCGAAGATAAAATTGCCAAAACTGAAGCTCAAAGATTATACAAAAATCTTTTAAAGCATTTTGATGGGTACTTTGGAATGGACAATGAGACCTATATTCTGGTTAATGACAAACAACTGCTAAGTTAAACTTTCTAGTTGTAAAAATCATAAAAATATAGAGAAGAAATGTGGAGCTTTTATGCAAAACTGAATAAATCCACTTTAGTAGTTTCCTAGAAAAAAGCATTTTGTTGATCAGGGTAAACAATGAAAGATTATAAAAAGCTTTTTCCTCCTAGTTGTGTATGACAATAAAATGTAGCATCTCTTGTTAAAAAGTACAAAGTATCTTAGCAAATATGCCAGGAAATAATATGGATTTATCTGGCTTTGCTGGAAAAGTACCTTATTTATTACAATTGAATGAAAAGCTTGAATAACATTCTAGAGTTGGTTTTACAAAGTAAACTTTTATTAAAGCTTATATCAAAAAACAAAATACAAGAAAGTAAAAATTAGTATTTCAAAAATGTTAAATGTTAAAACAGTCGCATCTCTCTCCACCGGTGTCATGAACCTCTTGTTCATCGCCTTTATCGTTTTCAATCTTAGATGTAGACAAAATTCTTTTGAACCAATCCAAATTCTCTTGACTTTCCCAGCTCTGTTCAAATTGTTAAGTCATAAGTTTTTGTACAGTTTTCTTTTTTTTCTTGTCCGGGATAGAGTGATGTAATTAGACATTA
Organism: Ignelater luminosus; assembly: GCA_011009095.1. NCBI lineage: Eukaryota > Metazoa > Arthropoda > Insecta > Coleoptera > Elateridae > Ignelater > Ignelater luminosus. The sequence continues at coordinate 31,221 of VTPC01006360.1, read as the reverse complement.
TTGAAATAAAAATCTTTGTCAAATTTGTTCTTCTTAAGCAGATTTTGTTGTGTTTTAGTCATGGTTTTAAATCGATAATGCTGATAGCAGGTAACAATAACTTTGTTCAGACTGTCTTTACCTTTTATTTTTTTAAAAATAATTTTAATGTCAGCTCTTCCATCCACTTTTTTATATAAAGTTTGCAATTCCTCAACATCCCTAATCAGTCAGTCTTGTCCCAATATCTTAATAGCGCCTACTTCTGAATATACCATATAGCATCTATCTTTTGATTCGATAATGGGATTCCTTTTTAGGACCTTTTCCACTCTACCAAACGCTTGATCAGCCGGCATAAAGCTGTAACAGGCTAGGTAAGATTAGTTTGAGTTAGATTTTCAGGAGACTCAAATTTCAACCAGTACAATAAGGCATGGACAATGTGGCTAGTCTTATTCTGTTTTCTGCATTCATCACAGAACCACCTTGGGACTTTTTTGTCTTGCAAAGATAGCCCATTTAAGTGCGAATGTAAAGCAGATTCAATCTCTGTACAACTACGTAAAGCAAAGTCTTCGGTTCACAAATAAAATGTGGGATTCTTAGAGTCCATCTGATCGCAACAGAATGAGTATAAACTTATTTGATGTGAATTGAAAGCTTCGCTAATAGGCGTTCTAGGAAGTTGCAGTATCTGCTGAAGGTCAAAGCAAAAGCTAAAGGTAACCTCTGGATTCTCCTATATTATTTGGTAAAAAACCTTTTGTAGCAGAAGCTCCTTCTTTGTATTTGAACCCTTTTCAATTTTCGTTAAATGTTTTAGTCTTGTGCCTTGACCGCAGCAATCTGATGCTGGGGATAAAAATCCAATATTGAACATTGCTAGAAACACTTTTCTGAACATCAAATACGTGATTTTATACTGAGTATCAACTTATTGTTATACATCTTGTGCAGTTTAGATATGTTAAAATGAGAAGGTAAGTAAATCATTTTGGATTCCGCTCTGTTATAATGGCTTTCCTGACCTCTAAACTGTCCAATAAATTCTTTAACTTTTTCTCGTTTAGTAACAGTTTTCGCAGACATACGGTCACCACGACGTTTTTTTTTTTGGTGCCTCCCCTTGGCTAATAATTTTTGCCTAATGACTGATTCTGTGAACTGTTAACCCAAGTGGACGTCGAAAAGATTGTTGACACACCCTAACACATGTGTTGTCTCGTTTTAAAAAGCAAACTATGTTAAGCGGTCGTGTTTCTAGCTCATCTTTTATAGATCTCTTTCTTACTGTTCGAAGAACAGACATCATGTGGCAAAGCTTCTTGCGAATTAATCTTATATCACAGTTTCGAATTTTAGAACAAAAATATGTCTTCAGCGTGATTGCATGGCCTCTTAAATTTCCTTAAATCTGCATCTGTGTCTGAACATCTATAATTTTAGGAATGTTACATTACGTAAAACACAAAAGTATATCAGGAAATTATCTCTTCCTTTCTTCTTTTACACGTCTGGTTTCATAGTTTTTATGTCGCGTTCTACTAACAACTACTAGGTTATCCATTTTAACTGATTTCACCACTATCTAAGCAATAACACAAAGACAAAATGTGACAAACCAAATTTCAGTCGACACGTTAACAAATTAGTAAGGTTAGATTATTACAATGAAAGTAGACTCTTACCTGAACTGCAGCGTAAATTTTTTACTAGTTTACACGGAAACTGTACCCACTAGAACATGCAACTCTCATGCCATCTGTGAAGTAAAATCTTTACTAGTCCGTAAGGGAAGACTGTAAACGATGAAATAGGTTTACCGGATTTATTCGGTTTTGCTTAAACAAATGAATTTATTCGCTTTTGCTCGAAACTGTCAGCTTTGGGATGCTTTTAATAAAGGATGTATTTGTTTTAGCTTGAGAATACGTACAGCTCTAGAAAGCTGGTACAAAAATTATATAGAAATGATATGTAACTCATTTTTTACCAAAATTGAATTTATTCGATTTTGCATTAAAGCTCCTCAAATGTAGAATTAAGAAGTTCAAGAATTTTCCTAGGTGTTTGTCGTTTAGAAAGCGCTATGTTATGTGACATAAAATCAAGAACCTTTGTAACCAGAAGGACGATAAATCAAAAATCATATTTCAAGAGTATCTTGAGAAACGCTTGTTGTCTTTTTAGAACAACACAATTTCAGAAAAATTTTCTGACCTAATTTGCAAGTAACCATTATGACGGAAGGGCTGTCATGTCATATGAAACCACTGAGGTATGTTGGATACCAGGAGTTGCTTACCCCATAACAGTCCAAAACTTCGTTCAGTAGAAATGCAGTGGATAATAGTAGAAAGAACCTTAAAAAACAATTCTATTTCAATAAAAGCAGATGAAGGGTTTCACAGAAAATTAAAAATTCAAAACGAAAAGACCAGCGATGGTTCTGTAAGGTTTTTAATGGGAGATATTAAAAGGATAGTTATCAAAACTTGTCTTATCAACGACAATAATTGGAACTATGTTTACATTGAAATAAAACCTAGTTAAAACAAAAACATAAGAAAGAAAACAGTTTGACGTTTCTACCTCGAATCTATAAGATTTTGAAGTTGTAATACTTTTTCCTGGGACATACTTTACATGAAAGTCATAAAATGATATCCTAACTCATGCAAGAGCAATTTTTGCATTTACTTACTATTTCGAAAAACACAGTACAGTTTCAATGGCAGTGCTGTAATTTACTGCATGTTGCATCAGTATGGTCAGTGCTTTAGATCCAGTATGTCAAATAACATAAATTCATTAATTGTGAAAAGTGAAAAGCAAAAAACGTTTAAAAATGCCTACGACAATCTTTAATTTATCAAAACGTATCCATTTAACTGTATGCTTGTTAAGTTCTATAACTTCCTAAGGTTTCGATACGATTAAAACTAGAATTGTCTGGTTCTCATCCTGTTCTCTCTTACAAAATCTGTCCATGGGGGCAGAGGTGGTAGGTGTTCCTTCCCTCGTTTCAGTTGATGTCCAATTTGAGCAGGGGAAGTTAAGGCATCTGAATGGAACACTCTTCCCGTTTTGCGGTTGGGCAGACGTTCATGCTTTGAAAAGGCGCTGGATATTCTCTTGGGTTTTACGCTTTCCCTGCTTTCCTGGCGCAGACGTCTACCAAACGCAGCTTGAGATTCGCCATTATAGTAGGCTTTCGAGTTGCCAAAATTTTGGAAAAGCTAGTTTGGCTAAATACGGTAAGTCTAGCAATCATCACCAGTCAAAATTGTCTTGCTATCGCCATCATCCGGTTAACTCTCTGTTCACCTTACAGTTGTCACACAGCTTTAATATTCACCACGACCATTGTATGTCCCCTTTCCCCCCAACTGTGCAAAACCTCCAACCGAGTACATTCATTCATATTTGAAATGAGAAAAGTAACAATGCGCGTCTTAGTAAAAGCTTGAATTAAACATTTATGAAGTTCCATTTCAGGTATTTACTGAAAATCTCACAACACTACGCAACTGAAAAACTTTTACTGAAAAAAAATCTTAACGTCCATAATCTTCTTGGTCAGGCATATGAATGCTGTGGTAGGACAAAATCGTAAAAATATATCTTACTATAAAAGTTTCTTACGATGTAGCCGGATGGAAAGACAAAGTCTGCTCGGTCTTTTAGCATTCAAGCCAAAAAGAAAGAATAAGATTTATTTGACAAAAACCACGATTTGTGCTGTGATTACTCGTGCACATTATACATAGATAGGGGGAGCTAATGCAATTTTTTCCAAGCACATTGGTCATCGTTCATATCAATAGGTTCTAAAGTTTAAGTGTAGTCAAATAGAGAAATTAAATAATTGAGTCGATTTGATGATGCGTTTTTAAATAATTGTGTTTTGGAATTGGGAAAAAAATCAGGTCCTTCAAGCAACCTGTTCATCTCTGCCTTTTAGTTTATTGCGTTCATATGTTTACATAACTTTAGGGAGGGTGATTTTAAATACGTAAAAAGATCAGACTATATGAAGCTATTTGCATGTCTTTCTATTTTGGGTTATTTTGTTAATTATCATCCTTAGGATGGGTTGATCATTAATCATTATTAGCGAAACAAGGATGACTTTAAATCATTACCTCAGAAAAAGCATAGTAAGGAAATAATTAATTGCAGTTTTATTTTATTATGTTATTACAGTATTTGTACATCGGTTTGTAAATACACCACAAATTATAGTACAATAATAGAAACAGAATAATTGAAGTACAATCTAATAGAATAGTTTTAGAATAAAAGAAAGTATTTACAGTTACAATGTCATGTTTTTCAGCCTAAAATGCCAAATAGTCTGTGAGAATATTAGCAACTGACGCTAAGACTCAATTTGTTTACCAAACAATTGCTTAACACTTTTCTCGCATTTCCG
>VTPC01006360.1:0-21804 GCA_011009095.1 Ignelater luminosus | reverse complement strand
AAAATGGAAAACTCAGTATAGGTACATGAAAATATATGAAATGCGTAATGAGAATAATTGTATAAGTGAAGTTTCCGTGAGTTTTCACATCAGATTTCGTGTATGTTAACAGCACTTGATTACAGCATCAAACTTCTGAACTGCAATGGAATGGTGCAAGACCAAAGTAAACGGCAGATGTGTTGTAACAAGCTTTGACCTACTATATATAACAGCTTGTATAAACTTCCGCCAGAAATCATTCTAGGGCTGAATATCTTTCCAAGGCAAATATTAAAGGGAATTGTTAATAAATAAGTGCGTCTAATGCAATTTTATGTATAAGCAACTGGGTATTTTTTAACAAGAAAAATTTTAATTTCTGAAGTAAATTTCAATTTATAAATTACACAGTTACATCTATTACATGCGTTAAAACAGCTCTTATTTAATTGACATCTCTTGCCTTGTTCGAACCTAATAAATAACTCTAAGGACTTTTCTTTTATATATTTCATATGTTTCTACAAGAAACCTTTCAAAAATACCTTTAGTTGTTGAACGTAGTGACGCTTTTAGTGTTTTGGTGACAGGCATTTCCTTTCTGTTCTTCGTCATTTTCACACTCAACGACAATGGATTTATATGTTTAAATTGATTTTTCTGAATTTTTCCCAATGTTAAAGGCAGTAACTACTTTAGATGCTGTCAGAAATATGAAACTATGTAATGTTACGTTTGCATATTCCGTTCCTCTAATAAAATGAACGCTTTGTTTCTAATACCAGCATTTAATTGCCATTCAGTAATTGTACGAACATTACGATTACTTGGTAATCAACTTTTTAATTTATTTTCCTTGTAACAAACGTAAAAAGGACTATAAAATAGCATTTTTGTACTATTACAGTGATGGCAATTCCCTATATAATCCGCTAGGGACCGGTTAGCTATATTGCTATACACAATTGGATTACGCTTTAAAACCTTTTGCTGCATTAACGAAATGTGAGTGCTTGATTTATTCGATAATTTTCCTGTGTCCCATGTGCCAATAACTGTTCGCCAATCACCAATAAACGAGCTTTCAGCAATGACATTCGGCATGATGAAAATAGCACCGTACAGTTTTGATTAATGTCGAGAATGGGTAATATTTAAATTACGTAGGGAAAATGCACTATACTCCAAACAAAAGAGTTACGCTAACTGGATTTTATTGTTTTTAAATGCTTTTTATGTAGATTTACAGTTATCATTAAAAACGCATCCAATACAGATTTTCAATTAATTAGATAAAATTTGTTATCGTCACCTGAAATGAAGTTCACCAAATATTAAATTAAAGATTTTCATAATTCGAAAGTACTTCTTCTACATGTTTTCTACACTCTATGTGTCGTTGCTGGATGATACCTTTCTGAAGAAGACAGTTTTAGATCAGATTTACATTCTTTGCTCATTGTTTTATCAGTTTTGATGCTTGCTAGACCAGGAATGTTCTCTCAGTAGACTAGTAGGCTCTCTACATTTACGAACCTCTCCTGCTTGATAATTTCTCTCTCCCTCTCCTAGCTGCCTTTAACTTCGCAATATCCTAGTAGTCAAGGTAGCTTCATTACCTGGTCACCAGCTGCTTTAATAATTGCCCAGAATATCAGACGACTTCTGACTTCAAAAGAAGAATTTCACAGCCTCTAAACTGCTTGGATGTCTCAGATAGTTTATCTTAGCCCCTCGCAGTTGTTTGTTGCTGCATTCTTAGTTGTAAAGTCTTGGAACCATCCCTGTAGTAGCCTAAAAAGTCTTATTTCAATTGGGAGATTTCACTGCTCCATAATTTGCGGTTATGAATGATTACATCATATGGACATCCAAAATCAGATTATCTTAGCATAAAGTCAGTTTTGCTAAGGACTAACGTTGGGCCTAATTCAATATCAAGTTATTGTGTTTGTGCCTACACACATCTGTAGAATAGTTAGTATCGGTGTCTATTACTTCCAGGCTACACTGTCTTTTAAACCCTAAAACTTCGTTTTACCGCTGTTACTCCTCAAAATGTTAATGTAGCCTTCAAGTTACAATCCTAGTCCAGTTATTTAGTAAGTTGTTCAATCTGTGAAATAAGAATTGAACAAAAACAATTTATATTCTTGGCGCGCGGTCACTAATTACCAACAGATCCGGCGGTCTCTGACTAATCCGATTATAGCGGTTCTTTAGATAAAGATGGAAATGTTGAAAAAGTAGTGGTGCGAAATACAGAAGGATACAATACAAAATATAGGAATGTGAAAGAAATTATAAAAATAGATAGTGAAACTGGGATGAGAGAAAAAGCTGAAGCGAAAACAAATCCGAGAAAAAAGACTTCAGTAGTGTATATATAAAATTCCTGGAACCTTAGTCGCAAAATTGGAGTCACACAGTCTCGATTGAGTCAGGTTTAAGCTGGTAAACCTACGAAGTGGAATTTTCTATTGTCCCATAAGACTTTCTGCATTTTTAACCTGTTAGGGCGTGCATCTGACTTTCCAACCCCAATCCAGTAAGTACACATTGCGCAACAGGAGACGCAGAGAGGATAGGCAGTAGGGTAATAGCTGCGTACTCGAATCGACATACAGGGATAATTTTGGCGTCATCCCTACAAATCCTAAATGGTTACAAACCGAATTCGATTTAAGCGATTCTCTTAGTAAAAGAGAGATCGGACTCGAGAAATCCTATTTCGTCGGGTCTTTGTCGTGTTATTCACGGAAGAGAGCCGGTTTGTTTACCGAAAAGCGATGCTTTGGAAGATTTGTTGTTGTGGGAAGCGTTTTTGCTTCAATTAAAGTTACGCTGGTCTTTCCAGGACATAAAACTTGTAGAGGGTAGAAACGCAACAATTTTGGTCCCGTTGGTGCAACGTTAAAGGGTCTGTCGAGAACAGAAACTTCCCGCCCCGTAAAGCCTCGATCTCCGTGTGTTACATCTTGGAAGCTCCGTGAACCGAATGGGTTAAGTAAATTTAAAGAGCGTTTGAGACTCAGAGTGATTTTAGTTTATAAAGCTGGTGTATAAACACTTGGATTTTGTTCTTGTGCTTTTTGGTTATTGTTAACAACAGTGATTGTTCTTTGAAACCTAAGTTCCCTTGAACATTGGTGGGACGTGAATGAGCTGCTGTCGTTGGGAATCAGAGACCTGCACATATCACCTGGAAGAAAGATTGCCGATATAGCAAGAAAGACCTGTTTTGTTTTGTTCTTTGAGTTTTAATGATTGTTTCATTTGATAAAAGACTAGGAGAACGTGGAATTTGTGAAATATTCCATACGAAAACCTTGCTTAGGCAAGATTAGTTTCGTATTTTCTTATTAAATTATAATATTTTCGAGTAATATTTTTAACTAATTTGTAACCGGAACGTTCCCAGGTAATTTTAGCTGGTGTTTGTTAAATTATTGCAACATAATTAATAACTTTTGACTATTGTTTTTCTTTGTTATTAGATATAAAGTTTATTTGTTGCTATTTCAAGATTCATTGTCAAGTTTATCTTGTTCTAATTAATTTAATATTTAGATTTTGGCCTTTTGTTCCATATTTTGAAAGTTTAACGTAACAGAATCTTTTCTTTTTTGTTTATTGTAATAACTTGTTTTTATTGTTATTTTCTCATTATTTGTTTATCAACTTTGTTCTCCAGTGAAGAAATTAATTCATACCTTTTATTGATATTCTTTCGTAGTGTTATTTTGTTTTTTATATTCTTGTTTATGTGTGTTTAACTCTTTTTTTATTATTGTTTTAATAAATGTAAGAAAGGTCGATTATTTACATTTTGTTTTCTTTGTAAGTGGATCTCTGGTCCAGACGAAACAGCGTTAATTTCGTTACTTTGTTCGTTTGGCTATTAAAAAGTCTAGATTTCAATGAAAGGTCAGATACCTTTGTCAAGAGAGAAGTAAATATTAAACTTGTATTTCTTTTTTGGATCTTTTTTTTTGAAAAAGAAGGAAGTCTTCAAAGGACTTCCTTGTCAAAATTAATTAAGACAAATCACGTGTTTATACAGTTTTTTTCGTTCGTGTTGAGTCTCAATTGTAAAACGTTAAAGCGAGTTTTAATAAAGCTTCCACGAGGTAAGTTATACACAGAAGCCTATATACAGGGTGTCGGATTCACGAGTAGTCGCATGACCGACCATCAGAACCCTTCGATCTACGACTGCTGGCTCCCTCTTTTGTGAACATCTATTAGTTTAATAAGAGTTTTGGAAATCGTCGAGCTTCTTTTTGTGCGGCTAGGTAAGTTCATTTAACATCTACCATTGGTCTGGACGGGACTTGTGCATACTTTTGAGCATCTTCCCGTTACAATTTATATTATTGACAGTGGGTGTGATACAACTTCCAACCTTTACTAGACAAGAAATACTAGAAATCTTTAACTAGCAGATAAAATGCCTCTTAGACAATTTAAAAAATCAGACGTTATCTTCATTTTAATGATAACTTAAAGATAATACCAGAAACAAAAAATTGATTCTACTGAGTAAGACCCATTTCGAGAAAATTTAGCAAAGTTGTCAAAAATTCTAAGTAGATACCCAATTTTCCGTAGATAAAACTATGATACAGTATAAAGGTATATTTGCAGGGACCTAAGACAATATCTGAAAAATAAGCCCTACAAGCGGGGCTTTAAATTGTTTGTTAGAGCTGGTGTATCGGGTGTGAGATCTGATTTTATGATTTACCAAGGGTCTTACACATGTGGGCAGCTAAGAAACACTCTAAGTGAAATTTCTGATAAAGAACGCAATTTAGGAGTAGGAATTTTTAAGGTTATGACTCTGTATAAAACCTTCCATAAACCACAAAACTGAGTAATGTTTTTCGATAATTATTTCAGTAGTTCAGATTTACTTATTCACCAGAAAACGTTTGGAATCCTAAGTCTTGGTACATTCAGAAATAATAGAATTTCTGGACGTCCATTTGAATCAGATAATAACTTACAAACAAGTCACGAGCATCATTATGACAAAATAGATTTACGTTAAGGAGTAATTCTTGTCAAGTGATGAAATTTAACCCACCATTGCTCTAAAAAGATATAATGAAACCGAGAAAACGAAAGTTGAAATTCCTTGTCCTTCAATAATAAATAAATATAGGTAATAAATATATGGGGAGGGGGAGGAGCGTTGGCAAAGTAAATACGCTTTTAGGATTATACAGATGTCCAAAACAATGGTATTACCCTATTTTCATATACGTATTAGACTTGTGGGTAGTCAACGCTTTGTTGATATATAACATTGTGACTGTTCTATGTTGAAACAGAAATCATTGCCATTGAAGAATCACTAAATAAAACTGGGAAGTTCGGAAATAGAGGAAGACCTTCATCTCAAAATATTAAAACAATAACTAGAAAAGACTTTGTGGGTAACTGGCCTATCTATTCTGAGAAAGAAAGATGTACAAGACTATACAAATGGCTTTACTACAGTCCAAGAAGGTTATGTTTTACACCTATGTATTAAAAATTGTTCCTATGATTTCGATAAGAATCAATACGTTTAATTCTTGTATACAAATAAACTAAAATTACAATAATAGATTTTAGCTTGCACGTTGTTTATTATTTCTAAGGATCCTGACCTCCCAATGCAACTTTTAAGTTTAGCAACTATAGCGTAATCGGATAATGTTGTTTTGGAGCTACAACCCCAACTCTACTTTACTTTTTAAAAATCCATTCTGATTAATTTTAATGTAAATTTAGGTGATAAATAGTGTACACTGTAAAAATAGAGATTTTCGAAGAAATATTTAATATTGTGACCTTAACAGGGTTAAACATAGTTGCAACGAAACATGTATATGTCATCACTCCAAGGCAAGCAAGCCTTTGAGCTTCTACAACGCATCTATTGACTTGTGGATTTCACTACCGGTATGCTATACCTATGATCTAAAAATTATTTTTGATTGTAGGTCTCACGTCTTATCACAAAGGCTATAGCATGTTTAAAGGGCTGCTTGTTGAAATGTTGGTTAGATGTGCATTCCATGTGAGTTTCTGATCAGAATTACTGTTAAAATCTCCAGAAACTCTAAATGGTGTTCCCTCAAACATGGAACAGCTTAATTTGAGTTTTCTTTTTTTTGGCCATCGGTGCAATAACTGCTTTACTAAACTTGACAATAATTTTTTTTTCAAGTACGAATTTCTTATCAAAGAGCAGACAGTTTAAATGCAGTCGGAGATAATTGTGTCATACTTGCCTTGAACAATCCAATTAAGTTGTCTGTGTGTTTTTGAGTACAAAAATCAGACTGGTCTTAGTATCATTAGATTTATTAGTCACTAGTGACTCTAGTAGGAATGGTATAATTCCATCATGTGGCCAATGGAAGTATAACGATACAGGTTGCTTTAATTTGGATGTGCCAGAAACACTGTCGGAGGATAATAACGAATTTTCAAAGTAGTCTAGCGGGATAATAAATCGACTAAGGTTATTGCTGAGGTATGTATTTGACAAATTTATAATCAGCACCATGACACACATTTCATTTTAATGCTATTGTTTCTCACGCCCTCTATAATATGTACTAGCACGTCCGAATAGATTTACAGAAGATAATGCTTTATTTTGCATTACTATTTTGTTTTAAATGATGCGATCGGATATTTCGTGCCTAAATACAGGGTGTCCGAAGATAAGGTTTAGAGCAGGTATAATGGATAAAAACTTCCAGATACGAAAAAAACTTATTGTTTATAAAAGTTTTTGCTTACTTCAAAAGTAACTTTTATCCAGTTAAAACTTCAAAACTTCATAGGGTGTGTTTACTAACAAACCAAAATGCAAATTAAACAACATCTCAAATGTAATAATCTACAATTGCGACTCAATTAGTCCATCATCTATTCCCTGACTCAATTCCAGTCTTCTTCTCAACTCAAGGAAAACTTGATGTAACTTTTCCGATTGAATTTCATCAAGATCCTCCCAAACCATAGCACTTAATAACAAAAATACGTTGTTCCAATGCTAACATTTTGATTACTTTTTGAATGACAGACTTAAAATGAAGTATTGCTTTTATTTCCATAACAACCACGTTTTGTTTAGGTAATTTGCTTCATATTCAATCTGTACATATCTGTAACATAAAGGTCAATTTTTTAAACACCCCGCATAAAATTTTAAATTTTTAACTTGATAAAAGTTACTTTTGAAGTAAGCAAAAAATTTTATAAACAATAAGTTTTTTTCGTATCTTGAAATATTTTATCCATTCCACCTATTCTAAACCTTATCTGGGGACACCATGTATATTATTTTCCCTAGTATCGATTACGGTTTCTTAATCATCATGCTTTATAAAACTAGGTTTTAAAAACTAACTTTCCGGCATCTGTATACCAAGTACCATCTGGTGGTATATAGCTGTGCTACAGTTAAGGGGGAATGGGAATTTTTAGATTAGCAACAAATCTATGACAGAATTAGAAAGAAGATTTTTTGAAATGTAGATTCTATGCAGAATTTGATTATTTAACATTTATATGTAGATAATGTTTGAGGATTAGACAGGGCAGAAGCGCAGATAACCTGCGTGTGTGCGCACCTTACATTAGTGCCGCATAATAACGTGCAATATAGAATTTGAAGTAAAGAAAGGAAATATTTAAAGAGATCAAAATTATATAAGCTTACCCAGGAAAGCTAAAACATTAGTCCTTGTAGCTTATTCTATAATTTATTTATTTATTTATTTACCAAATTGTTTATTCATACTGCGCCGTTATATAATTTTAACTAGTTTGGAGCCCATACCCTTTTTAATGAAATATTATAACAAAGTTTAAATAATTACGCTTCAAGGAAAATAATCGCCTATCTACTGAATGTTCTGTTGGAAAATACGGGATTAGTTTACACGAAGCAATTACCAGATCTAGAGTACATTAGTTAACTTGATCGTTTTGTTTTAAAAATTACTTTCATGTTATAATAAATAATAAAATAGTATACCGATATACTGATACAAAGTTAAGTTTGTTAGAAAACCGCCAAGCGTGTATTAGTAAAACTTTATAATTAATTTAACACCACTTTGTTTGTTGTAGATTCACTTCATTAACATTTAACTTCTGATGTATACACAGTAATCCACCAAAGGTCTTTTTGCACAAACAAAGTCAATAATTTACAGGTGATATTTAGCCAATTGCTACAGAACTAATTAATTGCTAGCAAATATTTGTCAAAGGCAAAGTTACCATAAAGGGCATATGTTAGTGACAAAGAATAATCATGTTTGGTTTTTATTTTTTGTTATTTAAAAACCCAAATCATGCCAAATTCAGCAGTTTATATTTACCTGTTAATACCAGCTTTGATCTTGAACCATTACACATCTATAGTATATTTTTAACTGATGTCTATATCATATGTAAGTTATGATTAACTATACAGGGTTATTCACTAGCGTTGACAAAAGTGATAGGCAAACCAACCTGCACATTTTCAAAGCACGTTTTTATTTTTAAATTAAAATATTGAAAATCAAAGCTAGTAGGCAAGGACAAGCTTTTGTTGCATCATAATTTAAGTTTATTCAGTTTAATATTCTAATTTCACTTTTACATTAGCACGAATTAGTTTAAAAAGGTATTAGAATAATGAAGACAGATAATATCATGATATTATAATCTACAGAGAATGTCGGAAAAATTCAATTTTGATACTACCAAAAGAATATTCAAACAATTAGATAGGAATCTACGTGAGAATTAAGCAAAGGGTGAAAATTTCATTTCGAAAAGCTTGCTGGCGTATATTGCAAATAACATTTCGAACACAGGTTAGAATAACCATACTTTATTTGTCTAATTTATCTTAAATTTAATGTTCTTAGTTTACTTATTACTTTTTTGTAAGGTTTTAGTTTGTTTAATTGTGTAAATCAATTATTGTCATAATTATTATACAATTAATCATGCCTATGTTCAACCTTGAAAACAATTTTAAAGACATTCGTATGACAAATTATCAGAATAGAAACTGTTTCTCATAGTTATATTGTTTTTTTAAGTTTCAAAAAAAAGTTAAAGCAGTCTGTGAAAATATTCAAATCTCGCGAAGATCATCATTACTCCTGAATAACCCTGTGTTATAAAAAATACATCTTCAGCAGTCTATGTTTGATTACGAAGAAAATATATTCAAGATCTCATTAAAGGACTAGAGGCACTAAAAATTCAAATTAAGTGTAAACAGTTCTGTTACGTAAAACTGCTACCCACACTTGAATTTGATTTTATTTACGTTAAGCAAACAAATGAACATTTCAATAATTTAGTTTACATATTTATTTGCAAAGCTCTACCTCAATAATGCAGCGTTTTCTAATTTAAATCTTTACCGATATTTTGCTACTACCATCTAGGTAGTTGTTCTTGAAGATAACGTAAATGCAAATATATCAGACGGATTATAACCATAAATCAGGAAAGGTGCAGAGTGTACTTAATGGAAAACTAAACTTAGGAGGTGTAAGTTACTAAAACATTTTAACGAATTTGTGAGGCAGTTTTTGCTTCTTTATTCTAATGGACTTGCATAATATAGCACTTAAGAAACTTATATTAAACTCTGTAAAACTGCAAGTGAAAAATTATGTTGGGAAATGTTAAGTGTTAATCTGCCTTTAATTCAGGAACATTCCGTTTTAAGTATGTGTTAACGTTTACGAGTAGTGTTTTAAAAAAGAATTTACTAGAGTTATAGGCTACATAAAATAAACTTGTGAAATAGAATAGAAAAACAAAACTATTTGTTCACGTAAAATATTTAAACATAAACTCAGTAATATCCCAAAAACGACTTTAGTTATCTAGTTAATAATGCAACATTTTGCTCCTGTTTTTAAGGGCCATTGTTAAGGTGACTAATGTTTATGATAATAAATAAAAGGATAAAGTAATTAATGTTATTTATTGGCAATTTATAAATACCGTAACAAGAGTAAAGCAGCTGTGATAACTATCGAGGAATCGTAATCAAACTGAACTGATGATCTGTAAAATAAAGACAACCTTTTTATATCACTAACTAGTGCATACAAAAAACAGGGTTTTGCAGGTTTTCATAGAAAAAGATGATAATGGTGTCCTAAAAATTTCCAACAGAAATTTTGTGGTACGTTTTTTGAGTTCTTTTGTAGAAGATTTAAGTCGCTAACAAGTTCTGGAAATCTGAATCATCGAAGTTTACTTCCATTCTCATTATCTGAAAAATACTCCTCGTAGTCTTCATTAGCATACCAGTCACATAATTAACCGTTTAACAATGGTATTACACGATGCAGAAACTTTGATGACCAATTGTTATAGATTTCTAATACAATTTATAAATAATCAATTGCAGTTCAGGACCACTATAAATTTATTTCTTCTTCCTTATTCCTTCTAAGAATCTAATTTTAATACGTCGGACAGATTTTTCTTGTGTTGTTAACCATCTTGCTGATTCGAACTACCACTCAACCAAATTCAGATGTCTAACAAAAATGCAACACAAACTTAAGTTGAACCTACTTTAAGTAGAAAAATCAGAATTGATGTGTATGAAGGAAGCTTGATTCTCCCGAGAAGAAGGTTTCTCTTCATAAAACAAATAAGGATAAGGTAATTTGTCAATCATAATAATATTGCGCGCGGTTAAATAGGGGTGAGGGATTTCACGCATGAAAAATCAATTATTATGTAATTCTTAGGCAGCCCATCGTACTTTCCGCATGAACGTAGGATCAAGCTACATTGCTCAGTCAGAAGATTCCAAAAGGACGCAGCTTTGCAAAACCATGGGAAGTTAGTTATAGTATAGAGAAAGGCTGCTACTCTTGAGGGTCACTTTATTAATGATTTGATTTTATTTGAAAATCTCACTGTTTAGAGATATTCATCCAAAACAAAAATAATAAAATTACTTTTCTTTTATTTTAAAAGTAAAATGCCTTAAATAACTTGACATACAATATAAAAAAAAATTTTTTAATGGGAACCCTATTTGACTTCATTACTATTGAGTAGCTCACTTCAAATAATCTTTAAAGATAAGGTGTCATGCGTTCCTTTGATTTTGAAATTTATTTGAGATAAATCAGTAGTCACGCTAAAATGACAGTACCTATGTCATTGGTAGTTTCTGCAACAGATCGTATACAATGTGTCGCAAAAGATACATTATAGAAAAAAAAACTAGGTATATAAACAATAATTTTACATAAAAATACTCAAAAATAGTCACTGCTTATGACAGTCGACATTATACTGACGGAATGCAGTACGAATTTGTGCAAGTGGCTTACTGTTTGCTCTTGAATTTAGCACATATATGTAGCGACAAAGTTGACCCATAAACAACGCATTTTCACATTTAAATATTAGTAAAAAAAACTATAAAAATAAAAGTTAATTAATAACTTAAGATTTACGTGCTAGCTGAGTGATTCAAGTTGAACGAAATTGTAAAACCTGGGCGACCAAGAATTTGAAGAATACGAAAGATTTTGCCGACTGTAGCTGAAAACCAGTTGATAACCCACATACCTCAGCTAGGAGAATGCCATCAAATTAAGCATATCTCGACGAAACCAACAACGCATGTTGCGTGAACTGAATTGAAGCCCAATCGTCTCTTATATAAACTTTTATAAGCATTACATCAACATGATTAGACCAAAAGTTAGAGTTTTGTAAATGGGACCAAGTTCAAACGAAAACCAATCCTGACTTTTGAAAAGATGTGTCGTGGTCTAACAAGACCTCTCTCAAGCTAAACGGAAAAATGAATAGACACAATTGCGTTTATTGGAGTAATGGCAATCGAAATTATTGAAGAGGTAAATATTCCTTTTACTTCGGTTGTTACGGGAAAAACTGGGAATAGTGACTCATCAGTAGTGTAAACGTGTATAAAATCGATATGTCACCTATAATGGCTAGCCTTTATACAGTCGGAAACGGGTACTAAGCTAAGAGAGCTTAGAGCAAACAATAAATGATAAAAATGGAACGATAATCTTAGGGGCTTCGGTATTGAAAGAGTGCCAGCTGTAGTAGAATGACGGTGACCTAGTTACGAATAAAGATTCCACAGCTGATCTTCGTATATAGGTCAAATAACGAGATGTAAGCCAGGGTCGAATCGCAGGTTCAAATAATACAAAAATGGAGATCGTACTGCACTCTAGTTAGATATTTACTTTCACGAGGTAAACTCAAGATAATGATTCCGTATGAGAACGTCAACGCCACTGGAGTCCAGACCAGCTGTTCCCTGTAAGTCTTAATAAGTAAGCTCATAAAGTCATAACCCAATAAAAGATGGAAATAAGTTAATAAATATATTGGCATACTATAATAAAATAAAGATACAGAGAAAACCGGATACAACAATCCGGTTTACACTTTTGGAAAAATTCATATGCCTAAATAAACAATAATAAACAAAGAAACAAAAGTACACAATACAAACAGGTACACGATAAATGTGACCGGGAGAAACCTATTAACATCCGCGGTTCAGCAAACCGGTACAATGTAGGAAGCACTGAAACAGTATAATCAATGTACACATACATACCGGGTGTGGAGTTTCAAACCCGTACATAACACAATGGATGGGAATTCAGATTTTTGTAATTCCTGCTCTCCAAATGAACCTACCCTATCAATCGATAGGATAGGAGTTCCCTCTCAATCCGGCACTAATAAATTTATCAAAGAATGCTCAGAATTAGCAAAATAAATTCATAGTAAAATTGTCCTATGTACGGGTTTGAAACTGCACACCCGGTATAATGAGTTGACCGTAAATAATAAAATAAGATTAATTGAACATTTATGACAACAGCATAAACATTAATTGAAAATATAGAAAACATAAATAATACCAACGTTTGAATTTAAATCTGTCACCTGCAGGTGTTTTGCAATTAACCGTAGATCTCAAGGATGTAAATATATAATAGGCAAACAAAATAACTTGACAAAAATTGTTGAATAGTAAAACGTTTCGTTAACAACATTGAACATATATGAACGATAGTAATAAATACTAATTTCATAAATATTGTTTATAGCAGAAGGCAAACAAATAAGAGATATGAGGATTCGAAACAAGATAACTACGTTATAATTCAACAAGCAATATATTTCTATTACACAAATAATCTTAACGGACCTTTCACCACAGTGAACGGTTCGACAGGTTTTTTTAATAATGTTAACTGGTGTTCTGAGGTTCTTCACCAGTACGAAGCGACGAGTGAGTAACCTTTACAACGGATTACTCTTCTCCAGACTGCTGGTGACGTGACGATAAAAATGTAGATAGATTTTTCAAGTAATTGCGAAGATTTGTTGGCAAATGGTGTGAGCCAACGATGCTTTTTCATAAAATAAAAAATATTTACCATAGCAAAAACTATCCTTTAGAAAATGGAACCAGCTGTTAGCACAAAGTTTACAGGTATGGACGTCTCCCTCATACGTTCGATAACAAGATATCTTAATTGACTTGAAAAATATCTAGGTAGAGTAAGGCAGTACTAATTTCTTATCAAGTGCGGTAGAAATATTGCGATATTATAAAATAGATAACGATAAGGTAGTTTGAAAGTTCCTTGTGGAATTATTGCCACTTTCCGTCGGTTGGCGACAACTTATAGGTACGGTACGGTAAAGAATGCTTCCCGATTTTCCCAAAAGAAATGTCTATAAATGATTTAGCGAAGATAGAATCCTTTCGCAAGAATTACACTCAAGTTTAACTCAACCTTGTCAGAAACTAGTCTATTACTCTACTACTTCACGGTAGCTCGCAAAATTCTTAGTTTCCAGGTTCCACAAGCGGAGACTCGTATAAACGTGTTTCTGCTTACACGGCAAACGAAGTACTCCCCCGAGTCTTCAAGTGAGAAATGTTACTTTCAACTCTCGAAGAGTATTGTACCAACAGGTAATTGGCTGTTTAACATATCGGAAGATCGAACAAACCAATTAAATAGTGCAGGAAGATTGTGCTTTAGCGAGAGACTTGCATCTTGCACTCGGTAATTATAGAAATTTATAAATCTTGTGTATACCAGATGAGTTGACAGATTTATAGTTTTAAGGGTAATAAAATCAAAATATAAGAGTCTGAAATTCCTGCGAAACGCATAAATGAAACCAGAAAAATATAAAATTAGAGGCGAAATACATCATTAGTTTAATAGTTAAGAAAGCATTTTTTAAAAGAATATCAGAGACATTGAACGTTCCCAAGTCATAAATTACAACAATGTCAAGAGGTGTTAAACCAAAAGAGCTTTAATTTTGCAGGAAGACGTTGAACTTAATGTTTAAAAAGGAATATCACATTTACATGGGAAAAAATTCGAAATCGTTGGATTGTATTTCTTCAAGGAAACAATAAATACTGACCGGTCTCATTTCCGAACTTAATAATAAGCGAGCGCACAAAAAAGTATTGTTTGTATGGCAGTGACATAGAACCTTACCACATTACAGTCTTCAGGTAGGAGAATTCTTGAACAAAAACTTTGAGGATTGAATCTCTGAATTGGTTATCTACTACTACTACTATTGACTGGCCAGCTAGGTCACCTAACCTCACACTACGTGATCCTTCTCTGTATATCAAAAACTGTTACTATTGTGTATTCGTTGTGAGAACCAACTACTGCATACTTTAATTTTTACACGAAAATTACTTTTTCTCAAAAACAAAAGAATAATTCGCACAATATAATGTCTCCCAAAAGATTTTAAAACTAAGTATTCAGTAGTATCAAATAAATGAGGTATTCCATTTAATTTACCCCTAAGAAGATAAAGATTAATCGCAAAAATATTGTTTTTATATTACGGGTCAAGTTACCTAAAACTTCTTCGTCACAGTTTTTTTTTCATATTTTAAGTTGTAAGAAATTTTATAATTATCATTTTTAGGTAAATCTAGTAAACCTTGAATTTTATTTAAATAGACAAAAGTCGTCAATAGCTTCTTAACCTGTAGAATAGACAATTTTACTCTAAGTTAAACCATTTCGTATCTCTTACGGTTTTCAAGATCCCTTCCTGTTATAAAAAGTGGTCTGTAAAGAAGGATGACAACTGTTCTCATTCTACTTGATGTTATTCTTAGAAACCAATTGCTAGAACGGAGATTGTGAAAAATGTCAACCATTAAACAAATTTAAAAGAAACGACTTCTGTAATTTTCTTTAATATCTTTGTTCTACTTTAATTTTTAACATTATAGGCAATAGATGGAATTGTTTTGCTTGATTTTAACGAAACTCTTAACTTTTATGCAATAAATCATTTTGAATTTTGTATTTAAATTAGGATAAAACAAATTGAGGTTTTCTAGCTACAATTAACTAACAAATCCGAACAACTATTTATCAGTAACATAAAATCTGTATATCTACACCTGATTCACTTAAATCTATTCATCTTCAACTGCCAATTCTGTAACTAAATAGCTCAGCTTAATGTGTTGCTAAACTTGTCACACTTGCTATGGATATTTTTTCTATTTAGGCACGATAAACTAATTTTATAACTTTTTAGCTATTACTATTTTCAATACAGCGAACGGTGCAAGCTGTACATTCCGGAGTCAAATTCATATGTGTATTGTTTCGAATTAGTTCAAGTAGAAACAAAATTCGTCTTATATATACTTTCTTGCAGATCGAATATTAAATTAAGTTTAATAAACTCAAATAAGAAACATATTACTAGAAAATAAATTATGTAGTGATAAGTTATTTTTGATACTCGTAGCGCATTCTTGAGGTATTTAGTAAGATTAAATAAGATGAGAATTTATTGACTCCATAGTAAAATAAAAATTTGCAATAAACCAAAAACTTGTGTTTTCACTTAGGATGTATTTTCTTTTTAATTGTAATGCAGATGTAAAATATGAATCCTCTGACTCTAGGAAAATATCTTTGTCCTTGAAAGTATAAATCTACTATATTCTTTGGATGATTAAGTATATAATTCAGCAGTTATTCTTACTTATAACAATGATGCAATTACCAGGATTTCCTTTCAAGTAGCTGCTCGCACTTGGATAATTCACTGTAAACAAGGCATAATCGCAAAACTTTCCTTATTATTTTAATTCCTCCCTTGATTGCTCTAGTAACGAGTCATTATAATGTATATTTCGTTTAGAGCGTTAACGAAATAAGAGTTAGCAGCAAATGAAATGATTATGTTCATATACTAGAAGATGAGTGGAAGCATCCTTGTATTTCGAATAGCATTCGTGCTCATTTTATAGTCGTTGTGTTGCTGTGGAGGTTGCTGGAGTATCTCAAACTTTAAAACTCCGGCATAATTTCTAATCCCTAAGACAGTTTGAAGCGTAAGTAACTAATCTTGTACCCCTACAAATACAGAATATGTAATAAATGAGAATAGAGCTTTAAGTTTAAACCAACTTTAAAGCTGTTCTAAGTTCAGCCGCAAATTATTAGTAATTAGGCAGACTCAGGCAGTCATTTACGTAACTGGCTTCCTCAAGTTTAAGTCTCGATGAACTGTGAGTGTCATAGTGGGATTAATACAGAGTGCTTTTAACATAAGACAATTAAGTATTTAATGACATAATTGAGACTTCCAACTTCTGTTCATTATATTGAGTTTCTATTCAGAATTCATTTATTTAAAATTCATTTTAAACATACTTTTACTACTTCATACAGTAATAATCATTTTTCGCTCGTCTTACAGTAACAATTTATAGTGAGTAACGCAAATCAATAATATAGCGTGACTTACATATCAAAATTATCTTTTCATCAAGTTATTTACTGATGACATATTTTTTGTAAAGATATGTAGTTTAGAAAGATAAAAATCTTTCTAAAGCTATTACAAAGAACAAAAACGTTACATCTAACATTTTCTTACTTTAAGAAGCGTTTACTACGGTAAAAGACATTTCGGTTAAGACAAAGTTTAGTAAAACTTAAATGGTGTTTCCATCTGAAAGAACAAAATTAATTTCGTTGTTCGCAATTTCTGTCTGTCTTTCACATTATTACTAAAATTTGAATTATATAATTTAACACTCTGTGATAAACACAACATACGTAGTCAGACAGTACAGAAACCACGGCACAATCTTTCTATAAAAATGAGTAATTTTATTAATGAAGAATTTTGAATTTTTATTATAATTAAATTGTTTACTTTGCCTACCTAGATATATAAACGTTAACACATTTTGTTTACTCTATTTTAGATAGGAATTTACGTAGGTAGAGTAGGTCACTTTGTAGTTACGTATATTATTTAACTAATGTAACTACTGTACACATAATTATTATGTTACACACTAATTAGCAGTTAAAGTTATCATGGATTATGTCTTAAAAATAATAAGTTTGTCATGCCAAAATCAGCGTAGACTTATTCCTAGGATAAAAATCTTTGAACTTTAACTCTACTCTGTCATAACTAAATAAAAGCTTTTACTATTTCTCCAGACAATCCGTTTATATTATGTTAGGGGGCGTGGGCACTCGGCTGCTGTATCCCTTGTTCTTAACATTGCCCGACACTCTTTACTAAACATCCGCGATAAGATGGTGAAAAGATTCCGGGTTATCAAAGTCCTTTGTCACTTGCTAACTTGTAATCAGAAGAACTTTTGTTTCCCACCAAAAATAGCAAGATCACACTGCTATCAATGTTACACCGTCGCGGCTTTATCAGCCGTCAGGACCTGTAACACCTGCAGCATCATTCTTGAATACTTTTTCTATACCACTATAGCTGTTTCCATATAACTAATTTTAATAATACTACAAGAGTTATATCACCTCCAAACCATAAGTTACCTTTCCAAAACAATTACTTAAAACTGCGACCTCCAGGCCTTTACATTAACAACTACACCTTAGTACAAGAGAAATGTGGTCCCAGAACGAAAGGCAACAATAAACAACAACGAGCTATACGTATTGTTAACGACATATTTTTGTTTCTTGTTGAGACTTGTTTGTTGAGGAAACAACATGATTTTCTTCCAAACAACCAAGAATATTTGGATAGCGTTACTCGAAAGCAAACCAAGCACCATTCTTCATGTTTTTCATTTTTATTAGCTCCAAGCGCCAAGCGACTGCGACTTCTGACACTGCACATTAATTACTTTAAAAATATCTAACTGCCAAAACAAATATACAAATATAAATCGTCAAAAATTGTTTAAAAACTTCACTAGAATCTCTTCCGAATGCTATCTGTTTCATATTTTGTTATCAGTGTTAGTGTACAAAAATAGAGTTGTTTTGTTTGTAATGCGAGCTTACTGCTGTAATCTTTGAATCTTGTACAAGCGCCAAAATTGTTTAAAAATTACACTTAAGGTACACAAATGGCTTTTGATTACTCCCTTCCAAATAACGCTATTTGTTTCATATTTTGTTACCTGTGTTAGTGTACAAGAATAGAATTATTTTGTTTGCAAAATGATCTTACTTCTGTAGTCTTTGCATCTTGTACTGTTAGTGATAATGAAATAGTAAGTTCACTACCGCTTGGAGTTTGTAAGCTTTCGCAGTGTTCGTGGTATATTTGAAAACTTTTTTTTTTTGTTTATAATAGAGTACCCCGTCTTAGTAAAGTACGAACACCATTAACGTAATTTAAAAAACTTTATGGTTTAATCTTTTTTACTATTGAAACAGAATTAGTGGTTTGCTGGGCGGTGTTGTAATGAAATGACTTCAGAAACCGGCGCGGTGCCTTGGATTCAGGTCTAATATTTTGACACATAGATTAAACTTTCTTGATTTTTAAATTTATTCTCTCTTCATTTTTCAATATAGACATTTAAAATGATTTTGTTTGATTTTAGTTTTGTTTTAAAATGCAATATAGCTAGGTGGTGCTAAAAAATTGCAATTTGTAGTATAAAACAAAATTCTATCCAGAGTTTTTTCTTTCTCTTAATCAATTGAAAATAAAGTATTGAGCATGGAAAGAAACTGGAAAACAATTTATTTAATTTCTCAGTAATACTATTTATGTCGATTGTCTATATGACAACGTTGCTTTTGTAAGCATACAAAACAATCTGGAATGGTGATAAAGCGTCTATTACCAACATGTTGTAATTCTGACCTTTTACACAGACTGTTCGGACTAAAATATTATACCATTTGGGAAAATTTGTAGCTTGTCTAAATACATTATGATAGATAAGCATTTCGAACAACGAAGTTATAGTAGGGGAAAGGTACCACTTTCTGTCATGGCCCCAGTTTACCATATTGGTGTCACTATTGTCACAGTGGTTCTTGTTGCTGTTGATTTTAGCTATATTAAGATCACATTGAATCTACTACACTGGTATCACCGTCAGCAGATAAATACTTGGCATACCTTTGTTACTTATTTTAGAAGCTGGTTGACTAAGTTTCTTCTGCATTTAGGGCTGGAGCCAAAAGCAAAAGCCTTGGTAGGCAAATATTTCTAGTAGGGCAAAAATTTGCCCTGTGTTATTTTATTATTTCTCTTCCATTATTTTAGAGCAAAATATTTTCTAGTGCGGACATTTCCCGTTCAGCTCCTCCCTCCGCCACGGACCAGGCTGCATTGTTTGCTAAGTAAGACAGTTGTAGACAGGTTTAGTTTTCAGGACTCAAAAGAAACTTCAAGCTTTGCAAGCGATTAAACCAACACACATGGAAATCCTTTTCTCAGATTCCAGTCGTTCTAAACAATGTTGCTTTAGCCTCGCAATAAACTATTATTATTATGTTTTTCTGACTTTATACCCTGCATGCAGTATTATTTAGAAACCTAACCGCTTTTATTACTTATGAAAAAATAGATATTTATTTTTCTGCTTTACTGTAGAGTTCATCGTAAAACATTTTTAAGCTTATTGATCAGTTAGTTGAAAATTTCACGTTTTTGATTGAAGAGAAATAGAGTGCGGTTTTAATAAAGGTACTACAAATATGAACATTGGTAAACTCTTAGATACCTTGTAATGATCGCGTAATTATTAAAATACTATGTATATTCTACGTTTTGTTCACTTTCTTAAATGCTTCTTTGAGACACTACAGAACACGGTAACTCCTCTTGTCAACCACGCTAGGGATTAGAGATACATATGGTGCCTAGAAAATTGGTCTACAAGATTTAAACAACTATACAAATTACAATTGGTCTGAAATGTATGTAATTTAAAACAAATTTGTTCTAAAACACATCTGACTTAAAATCATACTTGTGTTGTTATAAACCTAACAGCTAATCTAACATAATTTTTAATCAAACCTAACTTTAAGTCTAATCTAACAAAACTTCCAACTTAAGTTAAACTTTTCAAGATTTATGTGAATTAAGGCTATACTTTGTTAGAATTATATTTGTAAGTTAGCGTGTGTCATATGATAATTCTGTCAAAGTCTAATGAATCTTTATTTATTTATTTAATAGTAGTAGAAAGGTATAATATAATTATTCTTTGTAGGTATGTTAACTTATGGTGCTTTATTTTAATATTGTAACTATCATACTTTGGAGAATTATAAAATCAGTTGGAAAACGATCTTACATATTTTTTGTAAACAAAATTTTGTTTTGTGTGTATCAATCGGCTAGCTACAATCTTGTAAATTGTTTGAAAGCTATGCAACAGATTTCTTTTTTCTGTGCAAAATGGCATTAAAGTAGTTGTGCTTAGGGCATCTTTAGGAAGCATATAACATGTTCAAACAAGCTTTCAACCGTTAGGTGCCATAAAAGGTAAAAGTTGCAATCACTGATATTTTGCTCGTTTTAGAAATTTTTATTATTTTCAAGACTTTATATCCTCTAAGATATTTCACAAAAACAGATGAGGATTTACAGTATAATTAATACGTTCATGGACTACCTTGAAACTCTAGAACTTAAAGTCTTGCCTTTTTTTAATCGGAAATAAACAGTTGAAAGTCGAAGATTTTCAGTTCTTGCACTAGCAAAATTACAAATTTTTGACAAGGTATTCAAAAATGATCGATCGACTACTATCTGTCTAACACATTAACCTCTAGAGTGATCAAAACAAGCTTTGAATCCTTTTGTTTTATGTACACCTTTTGACCTACGTAAATCTAACAAGAGTTTAAATGTTCTCAATGTTCGACTTGCACCCCTAAAGGTTTTTTGTTTCATTTTAAAATAAGTCTATAAAAAGGACCAGACTCTGTACTTTTAATGAAACATTAATTTTTTCCTCATTGAAAATCTTTAAAAACTGGACATACGAGGCTGGTCTGAAAAGTTTCCGACCTAACAAAGATACACGACATTTTTTCTGAAAATTTTTTTTTATTTTTCAGCATAGTCTTCTTGTAACTCTACACGCTTCTCCCAGCGATGCTCCCATCTCTGTAACCCGTCCAAATAGTACTCGGCTTTTTCTCTGCAAAATAATTGTTCACGAAGGTGATTGCCTCTTCATTTGACGAAAATCTTTGTCCTCCGAGCGCAATTTTTAGATGAGGGAACAAAAAGAAGTCGCTTCGGGCTAGATCTGGTAAGTAAGGCGGATGGTCAAGCAGTTCAAACCGTAATTCGTGGATTTTCGCGATGGCAACCGCGGAGGTGTGAGACGGTGCGTTGTCTTGGTGAAACAGGATTTTCTTTTTCTGCAAATGTGGCCGTTTTTTTCGCAAGTTCTGCCTTCAGCTTGTCAAGTAATGATGCATA
>VTPC01006357.1:0-46275 GCA_011009095.1 Ignelater luminosus | reverse complement strand
GCACCGATAGCAAATCCTCATAATATTTCTAAGAGAACTAGGAAAACAAACTGACATACACAAAGACATACGGAACATCTGAAAAAATTTGAAAGATGATATTGAACTGAATTCTATTTGGTTAAAATCGCACACAGGAATTACTGGCATTAGATGAGTAGATGAACTAGCTAAAACAGTGGCGAACTTCAATGTAACCCCACAGTCTTAAAACACGCCACGACAATTCGTCAAAAAAATAATATAGAAATACATTTTGGAAAATTAAAAAACTAGATGAAAAATCATGGAAGTAAGAAATGAAATTGGTAATTTGGACACAGAAATAACGCAGTTACTAACTGGGCATGGGAGTTTCAAATTATACTTATTTAGGAACGGGAAAAAAATAATAACAAAATGTGTGGAGATTGAAGATTCTTTACATACAATTTTGAACTGTCCACTTGAAGACCAAATTCGTAGTGATCTAAATAATAAATTACTTATTGAAGGATTAAAGTGACCAAGACCAACTGAAGATACTTGTCTGATTTACATTTTTTACCTTTACATTGTAACAGGAAAAACCGGAAAAAGAGGCCTAATCCCGTTACAAAATTTCGGAAGATGTTCAATCCCGTAGCTCGAAGCCAAACACGGGGGTGGGTTAATCTAAACTTATCTTTAAGACAAAAGAAACAGTTTTTAAACTCAATAAAACTCTCAAGATAACTCAAAGATGATAAAATCCTAAAGGCGCCAGAAGCTGAAGATCAAAATACTATGCCGGGCCACGCAGCTTCTCGCAGACCGACACTCTGTATAAATGTATTATAAATATTACCACCCTGTATATAGGCACACTCAAGTTGACAAGTAGGGAGATAGGTATTTATAACCCTGGACGTACTTACAAAAGTGCTTTCCCAATAGACTTACTTGGGGAAATTCATCCGCTTATTTATTGAAAATCTAAACATATTAACAGCACCTTCTTTATGGCTAGCCTGGAGAACTATTATCAAATAAACACAAGATAGTTACGTTAGTTAATTTTGTCGGTTAGCAACATCGACTCCTGCAAGTGGGGTTTCTCCACCTATTGTCTTTAATCATAACAAACTAGCAAAATTATTATCAATTAATTTTATCTTCCTTTTTTCTAGGACTGGCTCACAATCGGTTCACAGCAGTTTACATTTCCTAAAAATCTTATAGGTACAAACAGAGACACAATAAAACAAAACAATGTTATACAATATCTATTTGTACTTGGCCTGATTGAATGCAAAAAGAAAGAAAGAAAAAAATGTAAATATATCACTAAATAGATGACATAGGCGACAACAATAATTCAGTAAATTATCCACACACTCGCATAGCTATGTGCGTTTTAACTTATAAAATCTTTAAATAGAAAATCGGTAGGAAATAATAATTTGGAAATTAAAAAAGAAAGTAATCAACAATAGTAAAAAAACGTTCTTACCATAAAATTACATAACCTAATTGTTTAAATTAAAGTTACCTAAATTATTTGACACCAGACAATCTCTAAAGAACTCTGCAGAGTAAAACTAATATCTAATTTAAGTCCGTCCCCAGAGGTTTTAGGACGTAATGTCGCATAAAATTATTAAAGTTTGTATACACAAAATAATTATTACAAAATAGAGAGCGAAAAGAAAATACAGAAAAGAAATAACTGAGCTTAATTACAATTCCTTTGGCGGCATCCAGCGCTGAAAAAGAGAGAGAGCTTCACTCGTAGCGGTTTGGCGGAAAAACCAACCGACAGGCACTTCGATTTGCTAACCAAGCTTCATCCCAAGACGAAATATGGATTGACGTTACTCTAGTTCTCCATTCTCCACCATACCACAAGTGTCATACAAACAATGGTCTTTAAGACTTAATAAAATTGTACTATGGCTTTCGTACGTCCAAAGTTCTTAGAAATAAATTAAAGAAGTCATGAACTCTTACACAAGCAGAGCGCGTCTAGTACAATCCCGAAATACTCTTTCGGTCACAAACTTAGCAAACAAAATTGCTCACACAATAAGAAAGTTATAACGGCTAATATGCCAAACTTAATTATGAGATCCTTATATAATAAAATTCCCAACACCCAAAAGTTAAAACTGCACAAAAAAACTCGTAATAAGAAGTAGTCTGAACGCTTGCTAACGGTGTTAACAGGACGATGATCGAAGGACAAGTCCTACCTCGGGCCGCATCGCTTAGCGGCGGCCACCCTGTCAGGTGACGATTCGAGCTAACACAAACCCCTTTTACACTAACGAAGGGTAAAATACATGAGATCTGCTATTAGGAAAAGGGGAATTTTACAAACCAATGCGGCAGTGTAAATGGTACTGTCGCACCGCCACAAAGAAGAAATAATCTCTCGGAACTCTTTGTCGGTCTTAGCGACGGCAAAATCCCGTCAAAACATGAAATATCAAGCTTCGGCGCAGAAATATAATTTTATAAAGTAAAATAAACGTCTTAATAAATGAATTTCTATTTAATAAAATAAATCGATGTAAATTTTATAATAGAAATGAGAGTAATAAATATCTACTTTCAAATTAAATTTAGATAGAAGTCGAATGTTTTTGCGTTAATTCAAAATGACATTACAACATCCTTAACAATTATTACATAAACAATTCAGTTCATTACTGTTATAATTTCAATTAGTATTTATCATTTATTCGAATGCTTTTAATTTTATATTTGTAAAAAATTTAACAATTATTTTTTTATTTTGCTAACAATCCAATGTAATATGTGGAATATAATTATATTTTAAGAGTTAAATATTGTGAAGTTATAATAAAAACTAATAGAGTGTAATACCAATGGTGAAACGCTCTTATGTACATGTAAATAAAGAGTGTATGTGGTCTTGAGTTGAATCACTTTTATCCTTAATTATTTGAGGCAGATTTACATATATTGTCTTTAAAAATAGCAAGAAAAAGTTAAAAATACAAAATCTGAGTTGAATATTTAAAACATACACAAACAAAATGGAATAATCGGAAAAGAGGATAATCAAAATAAACAAGTAAATATATTGCTTGTTTAATTTCATGTAAATTTGTGCTTCTCAATACTTGGAAGTCCGCTTTCCAATACCACTCATGCACGAAAAATGCACTATATAAGCAATAAGATGACCTTGAAGAAATTATCTAATTCAGGTGTACAAAATTTACACAATTTATGTAACGAAAAGCTGCATTTGAACTAATTAATCAATTCATTCAACTGCAAACAGCACTAATTTCTCGAACTGTAATAATCTTACCCACTCTGTTTTTCTTAGTTAATGATTCATGAATCTATTGTTGCATTGTTCTTTGCTTGTGTCAATTATTAATAAACGATAGTTTAATGGAGCTGCTCTATTTGCAGTTTCAGCTTTCAATATCATTACATTTAATTTTATCAGTACGTGGTTTACATGTTTTAAAATCTTTTCAACTAATTTTATTACACAGATAACTCAAGACTAAAAGAAAAAGAAAAATATGTGCAGAAGAAAATCTGAAATTTAATAAATTTCCCTAAAATCTGATTTGCAATGTAAATATTACGGTATATTTTATTCGTCCAAAAATACATTTCTCTATTTGTACATTCATTTGTTTTATAAAATCATGTTTTATTATAGTATATCCCGGTCCAGTTAACTGAGTAAAACAAATTCGGTTACGCAAAATGTAAAGAACATCTAGCTAATACGAGTTTATAGGTTTCTGTGTTTATGACCGTGGTTAATGCAGAGATTAATCTTACTCCGGAAAAGTTTGGTTACGGCTTTACGGGGATTAAGTGGCTTTTTTGGTCTCTATAAAATAAACTGAAAGTATATTTTCCGCTTTCAAAAAGCATTTAAACTTTCTTTCCTCAGATTATGACTTTTCGAGTTTAATTTACGATAGGCACGTAACATCAAGAATGGATTGTTTTTATTTAAATGCAAGGTATTGCATGGGGAAAACCTTATTGGATTTCACGTCTTAGGAATTTTTTTAATTTAATCTTTAATAAAATGCATATTCAGAATTGCAAACTGCGCTTATTAAACGTTGCAGTATATTATTGAAAATTCTTGAGTTGATGTTATTTACATATAAAGGGAAAAACTGGTATGATTTTAATATTAATTCAAGTTTTTCCACACAAAATTTTATTTCTTTATCTGAAAAATATCTCCTCTTTATAATAGTTAGTTCTTGCTGTTGCAAAATCTACTTGGTTTTCAACGAACTCCAATAGGAGTCGTTAGAGATTCCGCAAACTCTCATGACCATGTTGCTGCGCGAAGGCAGAGTTAAAATTAGGGTAAGGGAACTGCAGGTGGAATTATATTAACCAAACTAAACAAGTCTGATATGAAGTATTAGCACGTGATCAACAATGCGAATGACAAAACTTTCAAGTCACTGCTTTTAAGATGGCAAGTGCATATTACTAAGCGAGGAAGGGGTAAAGGAACGAATTCTAGTCTTCTGCGCCGTGGTCGTGAGTGTTTGAGGGATCTATACTGAATTTGCAAAACACGTGATGTCTTTGTGTTTTGATATCTCTTTGGGAATATGGTCAAAATAGCTGCCAAAATTTGAAAACTTTTCAAAAGTTTTCTTTTTACTTTAAAATCGTATTTTACAAAAAATAAGAGATACGTATACTTTTAGTTTTTTGATGTCACCTTGGGGCATGTTCAAAATAACCGCCGAAATTTGAAAACTTTTTAAAACTGCTGCTCAAATTCAGTAACAAAACGGAGTTTGTTGTGGTTATGCTTTGCATTCCCAGATGTTTTAAAAATTTCGATACAGATCTCAGGTTTAGTTATCACATTTCACTATTCTTGACGAAATCTTATGGTAATTTGGAGTTGAATCACGAAATGGAATTTGCTCGTCTCTGGTTCTGTCAATTTTTGATTTTGCAGGTACAGTATATGGTCACTGCTTAAGTGTTTTGATATAGTATGTATTAAATTAATATTTGGTATTAGAAAGTTTCAGCGAGTCACCTACAAACTCAATGATCTTAGTTGGTTAAATATGCACCGGAAGCGATACTTACACTTTTCTCTGCTGTACCATAAAATCATGCTAGACAAAACACCTACTTATCTATATACAGGGTGATCATTTTAAAACTTCCTACCTTGAATAACTCTTTAATTAGTACACTTATCAAAAATCGCTGAAACGCGTCGTTTATGTTTTGGAAGGGGACATTTAATAACCTACTTTAGTAGGTGTATTGTATTAATAACTGTTACTCTTGTTCTGCTTGCTGAACTCTTTCTTTTGTATTTGAAATAGATAAAGAAAGTGCTAGTCATTTATTTATTTATTATTTTTCCTTAGGTATATTTTATACTTTATATTTTACATACTTATTGTAACTTGTATATCTATTTCACGTAAAGAGATACATGCGTCATTCTTGTGATCCAGATGCTTCAAATTGATAAATGGCCCAACCGAAAACTTTCTACACGTTCTATTTTAGCGATGGTAGATTGACAGACAAACAATAACTGAAAACGATTTTTAAGAAGTACATATAAATTCATTTTAAAATTAACTTTTATTAATCTTACTACTTACTTTAAAACTAACAAACAGAAAATTGTTTAATTAAATTTTTCAAAAAACTGTTTTTGTTGTTTAAATGTAAAAAATATCAATTTTAAAATTCAAATACGTTTGACATTTTCGAAACATAGCTCAAATATACGTGCAATCACGTCTACTGTTTCTAGCGTTATCCTTGTAATACAATTTCTCTTTAAATGGAATGCTAACGGTTTAACACATATCTCTTTTTTCAACATACACTTCAAATAGGTGTGTGTTGTCTTTGATTAAAAATAAATCTGTGACGCATGTATCTCTTTACGTGAAATAGATATTAACAATTATTCATCACGATGGGTTAGATGGAAGAACAGACAATGTTGCATGTTGGCTAGTCTCTCCCAAATACAATTTATAATTTGTTTTTTTTTACAGAATTTTTATTATTATTATTATTATTATTATTAAAAACTATATCAACAATTCTAAAACTACCTGTAGGATTTAACACTGTTTCGTAAGATGGTTACATGATGGTTTCTAAAATATCTTTTAAAACTTTGAATGTTGCGTAATATTGTACGTGAGCTTAGTCCTGAAACTGCAAATTCTTAAAGTTAAATTAGAAGTGGAGGACCTTAGAAACAATTACTGTCGCTATCGTTTAAATTCAGCTTTACACTAAACTTCCTTTAAACTTTAATTTTAATTATCAGTTTCGTATAATGGTTTTGTGTTACCAAATGGAAATGTTTAATGGGATGTTTAAATTTTAGAATGTCTGTTATTATTGCTTTTGCTTTGAAAAGCTTATTACTATGTTGAAACACGATTTTCTTAACAGATACCTAAATTTAAAACTAAAATGTGTACAATTGCCTTGAATATAGTTTCACATTACGCTCCTAATACCCTCTTAGAGAAAATTAAATTCTCTCTTCTAATTTTAACTAGAACAGTACTCTTAAAAGCTATCACGAAAAATTTGTTAAAGTGTTATTAGTAATTACTTTTTTGGGAGTTTGCTAAATTGTGTATAACAGTGACTAATAATTTAAATTTAAATTCTGAAAAGTTTTATTTGGCATACTTGCATACCATCCGAATCTAACATCTAGAATGGATCATCTCCAGGTAGACTGCGTAATTAAAATTATGCATTTTTTATTGAATTCCTTTCTGCGATATTTCAAATGCTTAGTCCATCACTGTCGATATCACCTTTTGTCATATGTGTTTTTACACTGCAATTTATCATTTTAAATATATTTATACATTGCAAAACTACAAATTTTATTATTGAATCCACGTGCTATAGTTAACTTTTTTTCTATAATACCTCTCAATATCAAAATTTTCAAATTTATGTTAACTAGAAATAAAATTTCCTTTTTTGGAAAACAACAACATTTTGTAAGAATAACCAAGCAACGGCATCGTTTACCAACTTTCAAATACTTTGACAGGTATTGCAGAAAAAAACAACCGTACTATACATACCAAACATTTGGCGACGAAGATGGGATATATTTGAATATTCCTATAGTATTCTTGAAAATAATCAGACGACATCAAAGAAACGACTGCGCCAGTATTTAATTCGAAGTTAATTTATGTATCATCGACATTTAAATTGATTGAAGATTTCTGACAAAGTCCTATATGTATAGAAACCATTAAAGCATTACACTTCGTCTACATCAACAAACTTTTAATTTCCGTTAATTCAAAAAATAAAAAAATAAGTCGTCGACTTCTTATGTCTTTCTCATTGGTTTCAGTTCTTTTCTCAAGTATTTAAACTAATCGTATTCTTGCAAACACCTAATCAGTGAGAAAACTAGCCTATAGTATAACCGAATATCGAATACAATTGCAAATGTGGTACTAATATGTAGAAATATTAGACCAAGAGGAGTCCATTGATACCAAACTTAAGTGGTGGGAATTATTAGGTCAAATATTATGAGTTTTGTAAGTTTCCAATTTTAGGAAAACCATTTCAACTTAAATTCTTTTCTTTTGGCGCTAAAGCAGCTTTCTATTAATTCGAAAAATTAGAACCATGAACGTTTTGTTAGGTTTCATTTTTCTTACCAAGGGGTAGTGATTTGGTATCAGTCTAGGATTGCCACGACAAAGATTGCAAGTTAAGAAACTAATTCAACTCACAATTATTAGGTTGTGTTAAATTGGTTTAGGCTAGATTAGGTTGGATTTGATATTTTGTTATATTTTGACAAGTCCTTCATGGGAAACAATGCGCCCCCACAGACTGCCATGTTCAATTTTGATCCCTCATTTGACCCAGTGATCTCCATCACTTAAACTTGGTATCAATAGACTCTTCTTGGTTTAATCTTTTTATTGGTATTACATTTGTCATCAGATTTGATATTCTGGCGTACTAGAATCCAACTAAATTTTTAAATGAAATGCTTACACTTTTTATTTATTAACGCCAAACTCTTCCAAATTCTTTAGTATTTCTCATGTATTTAATTGGGACTTTGTCTCTCTTTGAATAATTATTCAAGATTATGCTTTACAACACGTTGTGAGATCGAATTACAAAGTAAAACAACTAGCGCAGCGTTGAAAATCTTAGCAGAGATCATGAAACTGTTGCTTGCGTGACGGCTGCTAACTACAATAAATATTTATTTACCTTGAATATTCTGTTATGCAGGGTTTTGCATATCCAGAAAAAAAGAAATATTCCCTATTTGATAAAACAGGAAAACACAGTATTAAATTTTTATGTTTAGCATTTAATATTTAGCGTCTTTCAATCTTTTTAAGGATTTTTGATTTCTCATGTATATTAACAAACAAGATCTAAAATGTAGTATTTGAAGTAGTAGAGTAGCTGTAATAGTGTTGAATATTTCGAAACAATTTATTGTTCATATTATGTAGAAGGTTTTTTGTGATTTTCCTTAAGGCTTACCAAAATTAGCATTTTACTACTACAAAGAAAATGCCAGGAAAGTATACTAAAATACTTAGTGTTTTACGTAAAAAGTACAACTGCTTTACCTACTTTTTATAAACTTGAATGGAAAAAGAACCTTACGTTGTTTGTTATTATTGCAATCTGATTTAGTCTGTTGTTATTCTTTCTTTTGGTTATCGTAATATGCGTCTGACTTATTTTCATTTGCCTTGTTTAATTGATATATGAACTATTTTACTCCAGCATTTGTTTAAAACGTCTAGATTTAAATTATGCTTTTTTGGTATCATTCTAAAGGGTTTTCCAATAAGAGGTGTTATTTTGAATAGCCCGCTATTTCGGTAGATGTCACTTTTGAAGCTATCATTTTTTGACATTTGACAAGTAGAAACTACGCCATTAATAAATATGGAACGATACACGCTTCAACAACGCATTGAAATTATTAAAATTCACTATAAAAATGGTGAAAATTTGGCAGAGACGGTTCGTAAAACTCGAACATTTTTGGGTCACCGTGAAGCACCTTGTCGGACCGCAATACAGAAATTGGTGAAAAAATTCGAGCTCTTGGGACAAGTTAGTGATGTGAAGAATAAAACCCGTACACGTCGCTCAAGAACAGCCGAGAATATTGCTGTTGTAGCCGAAAGTGTTAAAGAAAACCCAGGTTTGTTCATTCCTCGTCGTTCTTTGGAATTAGCCATTCCACAAACGTCATTACACCGTATTTTGCATAAAGATTTGGGTCTTAAGGCTTATAAAGTCCAGTTAACACAAGAACTCAAGCCGGCCGATCATCAACAACGTCGTGTCTTTGCTGATTGGGTCGTTGAAATGCATGAAAATGATCCAGAATTCCATCGAAAAATCATCTTGAGTGATGAGGCCCATTTCCACCTGGGTGGCTTCGTCAACAAGCAAAATTGTCGGATCTGGGGCTCAGAAAATCCAAGAGTTATTGTTGAAAAGTCTCTCTATCCTCAACGTGTGACTGTTTGGTGCGGTTTATGGTCCGGCGGAGTCATTGGACCTTACTTTTTCGAAAATGAGGCTGGAGCAACAGTTACGGTGACTGGATTGCGCTATCGAGAGATGATTAACGATTTTTTATGGCCGGAATTGGATGGTATTGATCTGGACAACGTTTACTTTCAACAAGACGGCGCTACGTGCCACACAAGCAACGAAACCATTGATCTTTTACGGAAAAAGTTTCCGGACCGTGTTATCTCTCGAAGAGGTGATCACAATTGGCCACCGAGATCTTGTGATTTAACACCTTGCGACTTCTTTCTTTGGGGCCACGTGAAATAGAAGGTCTACGCCAACAGCCCAGCGTCGATTCAAGACCTCAAAGATGGAATTCGTGAGGCTATCGAGGACATAGGGCAGCCACTTTGCGATTTGGTTATGGAAAATTTCATGAAAAGGATATTGTCCTGTAAGCGTGGTCGTGGTGGTCATTTGCCAGATGTTATTTTCCACTATTAACGGCATACCTTCCTCTTTATAATGAAATAAACATCCGATCATTTATATTAAAAAATGGCACTTTTCTTTGAATATCAAAATAACACCTCTTATTGGAAAACCCTTTATGTTTGAAAACCATAGGAAACTATATATTTTTCACAACACTGTTAAACCAACGTAACTTTATATCCTGAGTTAGATCGATCGTTGGCACATATATTTTAGGGTTATAAAATAATATGCTCTGAGCTATCACAATTGTTGGTAAGATATCACGATTTCTTCTACCTGTTTTTTCCAGCATGCTTTCTAGGTGACGATATTATTTTACCGTTTGCAGTTTTTTATTGTTTACCACAAGTTTCTTTTTTACTACATTTACTTCCACAACTTTTGTTCTGTTTTTATTTATACACAAACCTACAGCTGATACTATAAATAATTTTTTGATTTTTTTTCCATATGAATCTTTACTTCTGCTATCCGCTTATTTGAGATCTTAGAATCTGCCAAACATTTTTCAAATAATTTCAGTGACTATGTCCACTACGCCAACAATTCCTTAATGCTTAGTATGTGACATAAATTTTTCTGTAGTATGTTTTCTAAGATAAATCTTCTAAAGTGTATTTAGAGTCTTATGTTATCTCAGGTAATTTTTCTTCTGACACTTCCAAGCCATATAACGGGAAACTGTAACATAGCAAAATGGTCAACTAAACTGTATTTACAGGCCACTAGATAGTTTTCTGGAAAATTTTAGTTCTGATTTGAAGAGACAGAAAAAGGAAGAAAACTCAATGTTTCCCATTCCTGCACTTGGTGATGAACCAAGAGCTAGAAAACTCTGCTTCGGCCAGATAATGGAAATATAAAGAAAGTTAAAAGTAAGGATGGGGGAAAAGAAGTTTTAGTAATTAGATTCACGAGAACTGAAATAGTAGACATCTGTTCAAAGAAAAAAGGACAACGAAATGTCTTTCCAGTTCTTGAGCGAATGTGAGATATAGGCTTATTTAAGCTGTTATCCTACTACGGATAAAGCTGAGAACTCTTGATTGGACCGATATTCTTAGGAGGGTTTGGGCAGAAAACAGCTAAAGACAAAGTAGGTAGCAGACTCATAACCACCGGTGTTCCGTGGGCTGAAGATCTCTGTAAGTAAATACACTATATATAAATTTTTGTGGAGAATATCCATGAATGATAAATGATCTAATAATTTGGAAGTTTTTGCATTTTAAAATTAAAATACATCTGTTTATGAGAATGGTTTTCCTTAATCAAGTTTTTTTTTACCGAAATGTTTGACAATACTCTATAATTCCCTTAATAGTTCCTTGGATCAGACTTACAAAGTTTGGGAATTAGTCAATATGAAGATTATTGTCAAAGTACATGTAGCAAATAATAGAATAGGTCACGTGCATCCAAGGGCCGCTGTATGCAAAAGATTGAAAATGCATGTTTGGATCGCGGCATATTGAGCGTAATTCGTAACCCATGCTAATGCTAAACTGTAAAGTAATTACAAATTTCCTAGGCAATAATACATTCCAGTTTGTGTTAAAATGCTTGGCATACTGATTTAAGACATAAATTTCACCTCTCGCGGATTTTAATTACGTGTGGCATGTGTCTTAATGTGCGGCGAACCTAAACACCAAACATACCATTTGCCCGCCACACAAAGTGAACCTGCAGATGCAAAAGGTAATAAATTTCAAGCAAAGAATATGTTTATTTAGTTACGGGACTTCTATAAGTGGTGAAATAAATAACACGAATTGATACAAAAATTGATAGCTTCTATTTAAAGATAAAGATAAAAGTCTAGTAAGGGAAGTTCCAGTCATAGATAAAATTTTGAGTTCCTCTACTGAAAGGAACCGGCAGAAAATCTTGCATACAGGCATAGGTACGGCCCTGATAGGCAGCCGTAGAGGTAGTTGAGGAAATGACGAGCGACTAGGAAAGAAGAAATGAAGGCTTATTAAGTCCTACTACTACATAGATTCAGATACGTACTGCAATAAATTCCACATTGGGGTTGGTTGCCTTTTCAGCTTTTTTTGATAGGGTGTTTCTGAAGCACTGGAGACCCTTGCAAAATAAGGAGCTTGCTACGCCACTGGTCTTCGACTGGTACATCCCTTCTTTCTTCCTACAGATATTTAAAAAAAAGAGTTCTTAATATTAGTTATTGTCTATGCTTTTGTCATGTTATGTTAATTAATAGCTACTAATCTTTGTGTTACTAAACTTCTTCCTTAAATAACTGCTTAATAATCTGATGTTAAAGTTTTCTGCTCATATCGATAGTTACTGTTGCTAGAGTATGATACTAAAGAGATTGAAACTGTCATCCTTCTGCATACTAAGTTTGATGTTTATGTTAAGTTCAGGCCTTTATTATCTTGAATGTATTCAAGTATTACGTTGCATTATAAGTTTAAAGACTCCAAGATTTTGCAGTTTACAATTT
Source organism: Ignelater luminosus (assembly GCA_011009095.1). Classification (NCBI taxonomy): domain Eukaryota; kingdom Metazoa; phylum Arthropoda; class Insecta; order Coleoptera; family Elateridae; genus Ignelater; species Ignelater luminosus. Next base: position 33,764 of record VTPC01006357.1, on the reverse strand, counting down.
TTTACAACGCGTATTGTGTCTGTAATAAAATTTATAGGTAAGATTTTGCTAGCTATGAGTAAAAATGTTATCGACTTTTCTAGTTCGACAACCTCAAGCTATAAAAATTGTACCTTCAAGATAACCTATTTATTATTATTAAGGTATAAATTCTGCTCTTTTTTTGTTTTTTTTTCTTGCACGCACAATGGCTTCTAAGTACAAAAACCTTGTTCCGTAGCACTAAATGATATTAGAACATGTTATAACCTACATTTTCTTGGCTGGACAATATCATAATGCATATTTAGATTAGCCTTTTAAAAAGATTATTTAATAACAGTTAAGTACTATTCCCTTAGTTTCCATACAAAACATTTGCTCTTGTTTTAGTACATTTCAAGGGCTCGTTGAGTTTCCTCGATTGTTAATTTCTGAGTATTTAAAATTATATTTTGTCTAAATGTAACCGCAAAGAGAATAAATAATATTTATAAAGCTTGCTTAAGTGGAGAATTCAAAAGCTATCGCAATATTATTTCTGAATTTATAGAGTTCTAAATAAACATTGACTTCGAAAGTCCAAACAAGAGTTCTACATAGCAGTTTGACAAACAACATAGAAGTAAGGGTGAAATGTATATTAACTTAAACGAAAGACTTGGCCCATTTTGTTTTGTCGTAATACAAATTCATATTAATATAATTTCGTTTGAATCAAATATGTATGAGTGCTTGCTTTTATTTATTTACGACCCTTGGAAAATAGTCTTCAAGGTAGTAATAATAAGAAAGCAAAACAGGAGCAGTAAATGGCATGCGAATTGTTGATTTTTAACGTAAAGCAAGAAAAACGAATCAAATAAATTGTGAAGAAAATAAAAACAATCTGTTTCAGAAACCAAACGAAATTTCTAGCGCAAACATATTAAGTCCAGCCAGATAGCTATTCCTTTTAACGAAATTACCAGCTATTTCTTTCACGTCTTTGGGGTAATTAATGTGGATTGCGGAGAGACCTTTAGCAAAGTCACAAGCTAGGAAGGAAACTTACATAATTGACGCAATGAAACTTTAATATGAAGATTAACAAAATTTAGTAGCAAGTTCTCTGAAGTTTAGAGAGTCCACTTTAATGGTAAGGTATGAAGAGTTTTTGTAGAGGGTTTGTGAAACATTAAGAGCTTTAAAACGTTTTACTCTTTAGAAAGTTCAGAGTTTCAGTTACAAGGATTCTATTTTATAACTTGTGTGTGAGAGTAAAATTCACGTTCTAAATATCGATCCTCTGCAACTATAATGCAGAGAACCATAACATGCAATCACGTAATCTGCATACGTTGCGTGATTCAAAATTCAGTACATTACGTAATAGATTGGGAAACCCATTAGGAAAATTATTTTCTTAATCTAAATAAAAGTTGTGCTTTTTTGTAAATACTTTCATTGGTTTATATCGCTGTAAAGGGCGATTCGTTCTTTTTAAATGCGCCGTAGAAATTTAATTATTTAAAGACTATAAAACATTATGTCACAAAACAGCAAGTGATGAAAAAATGCGAAGAAAAAAGTTTTAATATTGTTAGCAAAACAGTTCAACTTAAATTTAATAGTAACTTGTACAATAAATTAGAGTGAATTTATGGGCCCAATTTATTAATTGAGGTTTATTTAACACAAGCTGCTTCTTGATGTATATTAGAATCAAAATTAATTTATTTATTTATGCTTGCAAAAAAAACTGAATATTTCAACCCACCAAACCTTCAAACCTAAATACCAAGCTTTTAAGTAGTAAAAAATCAAGTAATTTAAGATGTCTGACGCCTGTTTGAATATTGCGCTCCGCGAATTAATTGTCGATGTAATTACCAATTATTATTTAATGACAAGGAAAATATTATGCACAAAATAAATATAGTATAAAGAAAAGTAGAGATTCTTAATAATCGCGGTAACTAAGAAAAAATAAATTAATCAAACTGTTGAGCAGGTTATTTTTAGAGCTAAACTCTAGTTCGAAAATTTACAAAACCTGAAATCTTTCCTACTTCTAATGCCGAATATATTTAAATACTTATTAATTATCAGAGATATGTAGACATCATTTGTCTCTAAACAACGTGCTGACGTAAGTATTGACCATTTTACATTGTTTCGCCTTTCTTCTGTACTCATCAAAATTAAATTTTAGCATAGTAATAGAGACAAACCATTCATTTACAAAAATTGTTAGGTACATAAAGTAAATAAACTAAATTATAAATAATTTGAAAAGCAGTAAATTACTAAAACCTTTCCTTCAATTCTCATTAAAAATGAGATTATACGCAAAAACGACCTTTCAACATCTACAGACGTTAAAGGTGCAAATTTAAAGTACAGCGCATATTCAATTGAAATATCACTAGGAAGATCTGCTCCTTTCCATAACAAAACTTTATCTATAACATGTAAAACCTTAAAACCAACATTTTTGTCAAGAACTGAGTCAAGTTTGTTTTGAACTATTCCAGCGATATGCCCTTTAGCATTACCTATTTGTGATCCTGCTGTTCTCACAATATTTAGGGCTTCGTTAAGGCTAAGACTTGACTTTTCTAATTTTCTGTACCATTTGCAATGCTCAAACAAAAAGCTACTAGCACTGAAATCATTAATTATTTTTACTATTTCGTTAAAGTGGTTTGAATAGAACCCAACTGCTCTTAGCCAAGTTCTCCATCTTTTTCAACGGGGAGGGTAATTTGGATTTATAGTACGCTACTCTTAAAGGTGCTCTCAGAAAAACTTTTTTTAGTGTAGAAATGAAATCATTCACGTTTGGAAATTCATCTCAAATTTGTTCTGCTACTCGGTGAAAGGCATGGGCTAAATATGTCACATGTATCAAATTTGGATAAAAAGTTTGCAGGATGTGTGCTGCAGATACCATGTAAGCGGCTGCATCGGTGTACAGAATTAAAATATTCTTATCATTAAATTCGTTTAGAAAAAGAAAGCCTAAGCAAGAATTTACAAAATAGGCTATGGTTTTACTATTTGTTTTTTCCAATACTTTTAAACATACTAAATATGAACGAGTTGAATTAGACTTGCTTAACTGCCCTACTATGGAATTGGTAAGTTTCCAACTGCATCGCTAGTTTCATTCACTGCAAACCAAATCGGCCGTCCAGCAATATGTTCTGTTATTTGCTGTATTGCGGTATCGTAGCAAACATCCAGATAATTTTTTCGCAACGTTGACTCACCCGGAATATTGCGATCACAATATTTTTCCAAAAATAGCTTAAAATTTGAGTTTTCTACAGTATTCCAAGAAATATTTGCAGATATGTGCACGACACAAGCCTTTTACAAATTCATTTTTCTTATCGGCTTGTTTTGTTAGAAACGTTTGTTTCAAAGATGTTTTAACATGTTGCTGCAGTTGATGTTTTTGTTGCTGGACACCTAAAAAAAATTGTCAATTAATTATAAAAAGTTGTAAAGTATTTAGCAATTATCATTGTTAATAATAATTATATTTAATAATTGAATTATAATAAAATAAACACTTCCTGTTAAAAAATAAAGGTGTAAAATGTATATACAAATATAAAAAATTTAAGGTTCGTAATTTATGAATTTATCCATAAACTTTTACTAATAACAAAGACAATTATTAAAAATAAACTAATTATTACAGGAGTATGATTTACTTACCTCTTTATTGCAAGGGTTACAAAAAATCAGATGAAAAGCAGTCATAATCATTCAACCACTGTTTTATTAAAACGTTTTTTGGACGTTTTCTTTCTCATTTGGTACGACACTAATTTTAAAACAATTGAACTGCTGGACTTGCAAACTTACGTACTACGTTATTATTTCTTTTACCGGCAGCACAGAATTACTACAGCAAAATAATTTTAAGTTTATCATGTATGCCATTTATCTGTTGAAAAGAAGGAGAAACGACAACTAATAAAAAGGATTTGGTAAACCCCCTGTAGCTAAGTAGGTAGCAAACAAATTTCAGAAGTAAAAATATATTGAAGTAAAGTACATTCTCTTAAAGTTCTTTACCGTTGGCAACAATGAAAGGGCGCACAAGTGGATACAATATATATCGTGTATAAACACCTTATTTTTCAAATAGCCTTTCCTGTAAAGATTAGTACAAAAATTTATTATACTTTACGTCTCTATTTCAAGTATTCAAAGCCTATCACGTGTCTCTTATTTCGCAAGAATTTGTATTTATACCTGTAGCTGTTGTAAAGTAAACCTAAAAACTTTTTTGTAAATTTATATAATTACCTGCACCTAAACCTTTTTTCAAAAATAACTGCTTCTTAAATCCCGAACAACCGTACCCATGAATTTTAAATAAGTACTTATCTACCTACTTCTTACTTAATTGCAATTGTGTATAATTAAGAGAATATGTTTCTTTCGAAAATGTATTCACATAAAAGAATGGAAATATTTATTCGAGGTTCTAAGTTTTGAGATGAAAATGAAAAATATACATAAAAAAGCAAGTTAGCACGAATAAGCACAAATAAGTACGAATTCAAAAAATAAGCGTAAACATGTTAAAATGAGCATAACAAGCATTTATAAGTGTGGTCCACTGTCTTTAAAATTACCTGAAGCATGCTCATTTTTAATTTCCCGAATGTATATTTAATATTAACTAATAAGCATTTGCTTAAAAATTCCAGGTCTAGTAATACGTAGCTCAGGGTGCTTATTTTTTGCAGATAATGTGAAGTTATACTTATTGAAACATTTCAAGATTGCGCCTTGCTACAAAACCATATTTAAAAAATACGTGAATAAATTCTTATGAATCAACTATATTTCAGGATTTCAAAATGTTTTCATATGATTATTTCATTACAGGCTAGTAATACAGAATTTGACATATAAAATAAATAATTATCTATTCATTCAGTAAAACACAGACTGTTAAAGACTTAGGTGTACATAACGACTCTAACTTAATTTTTAATTTAATGCACATATTGAACATACCAAACCTAAAGCTTTGCGTAATTCAAGTTTTCTCACTAGACAATCAAAGAAATTTAAACAAATAAAAATTCTATAAACATTACATTTCAGCTGTGTAAGACCAAAATTGAAGTTTGCTTCCGCTATATGGCATCCTTTAAATATTAACCAAAAGCAACAGTTTGAGAAAGTCTAGAACAGAATACTTAAGATAAATCGAAAAGGATCACTCATAGTACGTTCCGCGGTTAACAAATTAACAAGACTTCTTTGTCAAACCCAGAATTATTTTAGTTTAATCTTCAGCTACGTATGTGTTTCGGCTATATTAAAAAAACTGCTAGCCATCATCAGGCATTAAAAGATACTATAAAACAAATTGGAGAACGCAACGGTTTCCCGTGTAACCTTATACAATGTATTTTAAATAAGAAATTATATAAAATTATATATTTAAGGTAACTCAGGAGTTTATAGATTGAATTGTAATATTGCAATACCTCATCAGTAGAGACGTTAATACCAGGGTGAAGAAATACCTTAAATGTATAAAGAATAGAGTGGTTTTTAAAAAGACAACTTTCAAATTTTAAGCGTTCCAGCTCAAAAATCGAATCTTTATTAAAAAGGAGATATTATGAGTCACATCTTATTAAGAAATATTCTTAATAATCTGTGCCTCACTGACGATGAAATCTAAATTGGATTTAACATAGTTTTCTGACAGTTTTGTCTTCAATACGTTATAACTTTCTTAATATTCATCAGTGTTGCACGAAAATATTATAAGTATATAGATTTCTGATCCAAATTTCATGTCGAAAATTTAATTTTTATCTGCAATTTTGACAGTTATCATTTGTCAGAACACGTTTCTGAACTCAAATTTGTGATCAGCTACCCTCAAAACCTGCTGCTGAAATTTGGGTCAGTGACTCAAAATCTGTACATTTATAATATTTTCAGACAACACTGATCAATATCAAGAAAGTTATAACGTATCGAAGTCAAAACTGCCAGAAACCTACGTTAAATACAATTTAAATTTTATCGTCAGTGGGGCAGGGGTTAATAAGTATATTTTTTAATGAAATGTGACTCAAAATGTTTCTTTTTTAATGAAGATTTGATTTCTGGGTAGGAACGCTTAAAATTTAGAAGTTGACTTTTTAAGGATTACCCTAATAAGGAACAATAACATTAATCGTACCAATCACTCAGCATTTGCTGAACATGTTCTCACCGCAGGCCTTATCTACCAACCAGACCTCGGAGTTGAAGTGCTGCATACTTGTGATAAATCTAATCAAATTTGTACATATCAGCAATATGAAATTTTCTTACATAATGAAAAAGCGGGCTGCCTATACGTTATCGACTTAAAACCTGATTGCCCATTTTTTCTCCAATCATTAGAAAATCTAATACTCAAACACCCAGTATAATTTAAAAAGCTACAAAAATAATGATAAGCATTTAATAAAAATGTAATAAGTCATAACCAAGTAATTCTTATATACTTAGAATGTACGTTTAAGGTAGGTTTAAAATTATACTTCACTAAGTGTGGAAACCAGAATCATAATTGTAAATTTTTACAGTTTTTCTCTCTTTTAATGCCTGAAGACGGCTAGCATTTTTTTAGATATGACCGAAACACATATGTAGCGGAAGATTAAATTAAAATAATTGTGGGTTTGACAAAGAATTTTTATTTATTTATTAGATTCTTAAGATATTTATATTATAAAAAGTAGAATAAGTATCCACATTATACAGTTACAAGGTCAGTGGATTGTTTGATAATCCTATGACAGTTTTAAACGGTCAGTTTTTATAGCACGATTTAGTATTAATTAATTGTATTTTATGCATTAAAGTGTTTTCATGCGATTTCGCCGCGTGCGGTTTTATTACTTCCACGAATTTCAAGGATATAGTCTTAGCACTCAGGCTATAATACTAGACTTCTCTAACTTGGCGTACAATATACTCCACTATTTTTTAATTACAATAGCTTAATGGACAGTCCTTAGTTTTGTTTAAAATCAGTTTTAAGAATTATTTTGTTCTGCTTATGTGCGGATATAAGTACAGTAGGTAAATTAAAAAAGGTAGCATAAAGCAAGCGAAGAATCGATTTACAATCAGTAGATAACAGTGGCGGCTATTGGGGTGATGCAAGTGAATAATTTCTAATATTTAATTACTTAAGTAATTTCGTTTCTTAGAGTAAAATAGTAAAATCTTGAATAAAATTAGTCACTAGAGCAATGCAATTAGCATGAGATACTCAAAACACAAATCACAGACGTTCTACCTGCCCCTGTTATGGACCAACACGAACGCAAAGCGTAAGGACACTTGCACTAAGCTTAACATTGAGTTGAAGCGATATAAAAATTCTAGGCGAACGTTTCAACAAGAAAGACGCGTTGCCATGACAACAGACTTCCTACGCGGTCGTATGCAATACAAACATTGGCGATATTGGTCGAGCCAGAAGCGTTTTTAAAGAAAACGAACAGCGATTCACTATAAGTATACAGGTATACAGCTTTCAGATACGGTGGATCGCATCGGTTATACATTGCATTTCTTAGTTCCTTTGACGGTGTTTTTAGTTTTTATGTCATTTAAGATTATCCAAGGAAAATTTCAGTTAAAAAGAAACAAGATTGAATGTAAGACAATAATTAATGAAGCTTTGATGAACACGCATATTTATCAAAGAAGGCAAATTGGAAGTGCCTATTTTATGAAATCTTAGATACCATTTTGATGCAAATAGACACTAGATTTCAAGACATGAATAAATTGTTATTCATTTCTATAGCTGACGTTTCTAAGTTTGATGAATATTCTAAATTATAATATATAACTTTATAATTTGAAACATATTCCAGTTTATTTAGAACCACGGACATGCAAATACTCAAAAACGAATTAGACCTTATATATTCTGATCAGCTATATAGAAGCAAGAACCTCCAGGAACTAATGGTTTTGTTGCACGACAATAAACAAATATTTAAAGAAGCTCATAAATTATTCTGTCTAATTCTTAGCATACCATCAACAAGTTCGTCAGTAGAAAGAAGTTTCTCGCGCTTAAAAAGAATCAAATCATTCTTGCGCAATTCAATACGCAGGAAAGACTTTCACATTTAGGAAGAATATCCATTGAAAAAGGACTTAACCATTTTATGATGATGTTATCAACAAGTTTGCTACCTTGAAAGATCGAAGAACAGATTTCGTCTACAAAAGGTTACATTTTTCATTGTTGTAGGTATTTTACTGATTTTGAGATGAGACAAGCACCTTTTATCTTGTTAAATTTTTGTCCATTTCTAAAATTTCAATGCAAAACGCTTCACCTGTTTCGAAACTCACGAGCAGCCACTGGTAGATAATTACCATTTAACTCCACAATTATACTTACAATTATTTTCAAAAGACAAAAATAATACCCATATTCATAATCCAACGTGAATTTCATTTAGAATTTAAATAAAATGTAGCACGGTGTTTTCTAACAACGATAACAAAGAAATATTTAAATGAGTATAACCCAAGTTTTCTCCAAATCGATATTTTAAATTAGGCTTTAATTATTATTACACACATCTCTTAAAAACATACCTTAGCAAGTGTTTGATATTCATGTATTATACATGTGACGGAATTGTTTGCATAAACTCGCCGTATTATTTCCGACAACAAAATTTAACAAAAAGCAAACAGTAAATGCAAAGCATACAAGATAAATCAAAATTCGGACTTCACATCCTAGTTACTATAACGTAATTCATGAAGCTAAAGCTTTAATAACGCAAACTTGATTTATAAAAATTTGCAACAACTACAGAAGCTGCACGTGTAATAAATTTTGATTTTAATATTTATGGAAATTTGAAAAAGCATTTTCCAATGAAAGTAATAATTAAATCTTTCTATACTTCAAAACCCAATTTTGGTGAAATACAGTTAAACATATTACTAAGCGATTTAATAAAAAAAAAACTACAAAGGAACTACAAAATTATGCAATTGTTTGATATAGTAAAAGCAGAATTTAGTGACCTAAAAATACGCTGGATGGTCAAGCAACAATTTATTTCAAAAAGTTCTATTATTCTGTCTAAATTAATAAGTGTCAGCCGCTGTATGGCAAACCAATAAGCATTGACCGTAAAGAAGAATATTTTTAAATAATGAGAACGGGAAATAAAGGTTTATCTCCGAGTTGATCGCGCTTTGTTACAGTGCAGAGTATAGTTCAATTTTTAAATTTAGATCCGTTTCGGATTATCCTGACTGCAAAAGTCCACCAGAACTTAAAATCTTCTATTTCCTTTTAGTCCATGCTTTCTATATGATGCCATCTATAAGCGTATACTCGTTAGTTGTGTTGCTGTATGCATCCTTTTCCTATTCATTTATGTTTAGAAACATAAACGATGCAGGTAAAAGTATTATAAAACGGCTACCTGCTTGCCAAGTGTTAACCCACCACAGTTCAAATAAAAATAATTTAATTTCTTTAAAATCTACTTTTCTAACTTATAGTTCTGCGTCATACACATTAAAAAATGAATGATAAACGATCGGAAAAGACTATAACTCTTGTAATAATGCTATATTACTAATAAAACATATTTTAAATAATTCACTTTCGGATTTCTAATTTGAGCTTTCTGGACGACCGTGATGCATTGTGCAGAGCCCCTTACTTCTACTACAGACAACGGTCATTTCTTAACTAGAACTGTACACCACAGCACTTAATCTTAAACGGGTCTAAATTCAAAAATTGAACTATAGTTGTCTAGGTGGGTTTCCACTTACCTGGGACCACTCTTCTCTCCAATTACCTGAAGCAGACTAACAATGTCCCTAACAATCTACCTACCTACGTACACGACTGTATTCGCTCTAGAACTTCACACAAGTACCTAGTACTTATTGTTAGTGATCAAAATCATTTATTTATGTTATAAGAATTTTTTATTGTTTTTGTAAATCTATATATAACATCAACAACAAGACGGTAGAAGCACAAATATTCGTTTATTTAAAATATATGAACATAAAGTAAGCCAAGAGAAGGCAAACACAATGAATATGCCACAGATAATATGATGGTGTTAAAATATAAAGATGGATACGTATCCCTTTTTTAAAATAAATAACAATTAGATTAAAACTGTAAAATCGGACATATTAGTCGTACAATTGCATAGCTACTGATAATTTGCTGGTTCGCCAGCATTTTAAAATCAGATGTATAAAGTATTACCAATTCTATTCGTTCGACGTCAATAGCGCTAAATTACCAAATTATTTCTAAGAAATTATTTAATGCAGATGCGTTATTGCTTTTTCTTATTGCAGTGTGAAATTAATTACAATTACAAATCATATGATCAATAAAATCGATCGTAGGGTCGCTAATAATTTCAGATGTAATCTGTTAAATAAGGTAATAGATTCACAGTATACCAGTGACATATCTAATTTTTTGATTGTTTCACAAACTATAATATTACATTATTAGTTACCCACACAACAAGATATTAAATTACACAAGAAGACTTTCTCGGTCGGGGTCTTTACGCAAAAAAAATCTGGAAAAATATGCCACATCCTCCGAAAGGCAGTGGATCCCGAGTGACTACGATAAGTTGTACATTAAAAATACCTACCAGGATTGATAAGCTTCGGGTTCGACTGAATTCTAGTTGGCGGCGAAATAGTAGTTGAAGCCACGAGGTCCAAGGGAACAGCGATCTGCAGATTCAGTCACCAAACAACAAGAAAAAAATGATTTCTACTTGCAAAAAAGTATATTTCGTAACTAACTCAGAGCTAGGGAACACAGCAAAGGATGAGACCTCTTTCTTACGTGGTCAAGCGTTGCCTATGCTTTAAAAAAGAATTCAAGCACGATGTCTTCTAACCGTCACATACAATTGCGAAATAGAGCGAAAAAGCAGCTGACTTCAAGTCATAATCATTATGGAACAAACATACGTCTGTGCACCAACAGGTAGTGAAATTACTGAATTTTTAGAATTATATTGTGCTTTGACATCCTGGCTGGAAAGTAATCCTGTTTTCTCTGTCTAAAATAGTATGCAAATGTCTAACTGTTCTATTACAATTATGACTTGAAGTTAGCTGGTTCTTCGCTCTATTCTTGTCAAAAAAGTTGCCAATGTCAGGCCAGTAACTAATAAAACGAATTTAAAGAAAACAATCAATATTCTAGCATAACCATGAAATGCTCAAATCGTCACGCAGAAGACAAAAATTTAACACCAACTTCTTTAATAACGCTGGTCGGCAATTTTAATTTCCTTTTTTGCTGATTATGATCTGACACTTGTTATTAACTAATGTTGGCACGCTTATCTCGAAAACCAAACCTATTTTTTTTCTATTACGTCAGGTTTTTCCTCTATTGCATTTCGTTGTTTTTCTTTGCAGATTCTCGAAAGTTATTAGCCAAACGTAGAAATGCTTAAATTGTTGAAAAAATTAAAAGATTATGTAAATAAATCAATGTAATCCGCATTAGAATAACAATAATAAGAAAAAATAACAAGAACTCGGCATTATAATTGCCTAAAAGTGGACGGGGATGGTACCACATTGTTAGTTGTTCGGTCATCTGTGAATATACCTAGCTGTTACCCAGGTAATTAATTATTATTATTATTGTCAAAATCATGCCTACTACTCGAAAATGTGTCAATAGTGCAGTTCCCTTTGCTACATTTACGGTAGTTTTACTGTACCCAATCCAAGGACATTAACAGTGATTTAATTCAAAAGGTGTACTTAACTTACTTTGACACAAAACGATCAAGACAAGTCTTTGGCTCCACATAAGGTGTGAAAACAAAAACTTTGGTGTGAACCAAAAACTCCTGGTTGATTATTATTATAATAAGAGGAAGCAAAATAGAATTGTTTATATTCAAATCTCGATTGAACAAGCTGACCCGTGCCTTATTCTGGTGAAATATCCGTGCCAGTTTATAAAGAGTTTCCTTCATTTGAGGAGGACATTTTATAATGTTTTTGAGCAAGACCCCGATGCTGATTTTAACAATTTTTACTATCTAATTCCAAACCACAATGTTTTACTAGAGCACAGCTAAACGACTGGGTCTATCAAAAGAGTCATTAGAAGTGCTAGCTCCAAGTTTAAATGAAAAAACCTACTCGAGCGAGGTACGAAGATAACTTTTTATCGTAGCAAGGAAGGTTATCTTCTACAATACTTTAAACACAAATGTGAATTTGTCTATTGTACCAATATGTCAGATTTGATAAATTCAATGAGTGTGACACAATATCACCCAAATAAGTGATGCTTATTTATAGACAGTTGAAGTAGAGTCTCAAGCGCGTTTTAATACACAATGAAAATGTGCATGGTTCAATTCCCATTAGCTATTCAGTTCACTGTTTCTGAAGTTTGTGAAGGTATTAAAATACAAAAACTATAACTGGATCATCTGTATAAATATTAAATGAATGGTAAACTTTTTACTCGGTTTTTAAGGAAGATACATAAACTTGTCACATTTTTTGTGCCTCTGGGATAGTCGGACTAAATACAAATAGTGGACTCAAAAGAACGGGCCCTTAGAATTATCTTAAATGTTGGAGAAAAGAATGTTATAAGTCAATTTTCAGTTGGCAGAGAACGAAGCAACTATTTTCAGTACACTATGTGCAAAATTTCCAGGTCTGTGAAAATATAAAAGCTGATGTGTTTGACGAATTCCAAATTGGAACTCTAATGAAAGATCCACATTTCACTAACTCTATGAACGAAATTGAGAAACAAGGATACAATTCATTCATAATGGTTGCAAACAATTTTCTAGAAAACAAAAAAGTCGAGAGTTAGAAAATCTGTTTGAAACAATACTTGTAAGCTTTCTTCGCTTAGGTTGTGTTCATTTCGTACATAGTCATGTAAGTGGTGGCCCATTATAAGGAGCCATGGCACCACCACAAAGACATTTCATTTTCCAATTTGAAAAAAATAATTTATACTTTTGAAATTTTCTCCTTTAAAGTCTGACCTTAACCAGAGATTAAAAAATTAAAAATTGCTATTTCATAAATATAAATATACTAAACAAATGAACACCGCCCTTAGAAAATGATAAAAATAGAAACTTGGCGCCAGTAAAAGTGTGGCTCTAATGCGTTTAAGCGGCTATAGACTTCAGCGGGGGCTGGCGGGTGAGGGAGGGTGTTCGGAGTTAGCGAGATGGTTGAGCCAAATTACAAGTGGCTTCTGCAGTTACCATCGATACACGGTGCGGATGGTTTGTATTACTGTTCCGTACTGATGTATTTCGTTATTTTGCATAAAAACGTTATTGAAATATGTCGGCGCTTTTTTCTTCATAACTTTATAAATCAAAATTAGGTTTTGAATAATTCTTCGTCATACCGGTATGAAATTCAAAGTATTATAAGATCGAAATAAAAGAAACACAGGGTGTCTTCATTTCGAAATTCAATTCTAAAGGACGAATTAGAAAATTTAACAGAAATGTTTATTCCAAAAGAAAAGATTTGCCATGTTGTACTTAAAAGTTTTTATAACTCCCCCCCCCCCCCCCACACACACACATTCAACCGCAAAGCCGTAGCTCTACCACCGCACAATACCACGAGCCGCCACTGAGTCATATTAGTTAGTAGATTTCCTGAAAATTCAGAAATTGAGTGGTAAGCGATGAACAAGGCGAAAAATTTATCAAGATTTAGAAGTTATGGAAGATGGTTCCAAATGTAGATAATAATTATGTATCTAATTGCTATTTTTAAATGAATAAATAAGTTTTATACTTTGTTCATATCGTATCAGTTCTAACTAATTTAGAAGCTTTTAATGATTACTTAAAAATGCTAGATGTTGATGTTGTAGAGCTAAATTTTAAGATGATAAGCAGAAAGCAAAATGACCTTCGGGTTCAGCACACCCAAATTATTATAAAAAAAGTTTCAGATAGAAGTCGTTGCTTTGCTGGTTAAAATTATTGTAAACTGGCGTGGTGCTTTTAAAGTGACAGACTTCTCTTGTTAAAAAATTCTGTTGTTTCTTAAAACAGCAAAAGTCTTATACATTACAGTACGTTACTTTCTTGGAAATAATGCCCAGTTGGTTTTAATTATTTAGAGAATCAGCGTACTAATTATGTTTGAATTTACCCGTGATTAAATAAAATTATCAAAATCTGATTAATAATAGGTACGTAAGAAAGTTTATCTCTTAAGTACCTCAATATAACAATTATCCACGTTATTCTTCATACAAATTTGACTGATGATGTAATTGTTTGTTGTAGAAATACGTACTCCTTGTATATTGTTTCGTTGCTGGTATTGTTGTAAATTCATTTTACAATTATATTTAATTAACTAAAATATCCTTAATTAAATAAATAAATGACTACATGTCTAGCATAACATGACTGCCTAATTATTTTATGTAAGTTAAGAACCAATTTTAATTATAAAGTTTAAACATTCAGATACTCACAGCATACTTAGAATGCGAATCTCACAATCTCGGAAATGGTAAGCCATAACAGAAGATTAAATTGAAAAAAAGTTGCTTGTTTTGGAGATTAGTTAACTATATTTTGTTTCAAAGCAATACATGGCATTCTACATACTATTTGCTAAAAACAAAATTATTAAATCAAATATCTGTATAGGTATACAGCGTTCACGATGTTTCTGGGTCATATATGGCTGTGGAAGAATGACAGTTTGAGTATTGTAAATATTTTTTAATCTATTAACTCGGCTTCTAAAATCTAATTGACGTTTAATGTGCTTTAAGGTTATGATTTTATTACAGTATAACCTCACGCTGTTGTAAATCTGTAAATATAAGAAAAACTTGATTTCTTTTTAATAAAACAAAACTAATCGGTACCTACTAAACGTTTATGCAAAATTGTTGATCGTGCAACAGCGTCAAATGCAGCATGTTAATTCAAAAAAAAACACTGGCAACCTAACAAAATGAAAGCATGGCCTGTTACGACCCAGAAACATCGTGAACGGAGTATATAAAGATAAATAGCGATGTAAGAGAACAGTAAATTTAACGAACAATAAAATAAGAATATTGTAGCAATCGTGTTTTGTTTCACCACGTAGATGGACCATTAATGTGAATTCAATTTTAATTAACTAGTTGTCTTTTGTTTTAAAGGTTTATAAGTAACAGACATTTTTTAAGTAATGATTGCAATATGCCGTAGTTAATCATAGCACTGATTGTATAACAGCAATGCAATTTTATAAAATAGACTTTTCTGTTAGATAATTGAATAAAACAAACGAAAATCCGGTTGAAAAACGATAAACGCCCGGCTAATTTATTTAAGGGATTCTTTAGTTAGACAGAACTTTGATTGCCGTACTAGATTTTGGCAGGCCCTTACTTCTTACTAACACTAATTTTCTTACGCGTGCGCCTCAATTTAATAAAGTTTATCTTGTGGTCTATCAAATAAGTCTGTTAAAAATTACTTAGAGTGTGCCTGAAAGACGTAAAAAGGTGAGGTTGGTAGTTAATTTTGGACCATTAGTTCATTGACTAAATTGACATTTAAATTTTACCATTAATTTGTAATGCAGGATCTACTTACATTTTCTACATTTAGCTCTTTGCTAGATTTTAACAGAAAATGTTATATCTCGACATTTTCAACTTTCAATATTTGCATTGTACACACGCACTGCTAACTTGAACAATCTAATAATTGTAAATGAAACTTTTAGAATATTTTGTTAAACACCTCTAGAGGACTATACATATTTTATTATTTATATAATAATAACAAGCCTTGAAATTTAAATAATAAACATTAAATAATTCATGCGAAACCTCTGGAAGGAATGTCAAGCTCTCAATTCTCCGGCCTTAACGAGAACGTAAATCCTTTAGGGTCCTGTCTACTAAGGATTTTGAGGGTTGTCCAGAAAGCAGACAACTGTGTTTTATGTAAATTACCCTAAACTACGTTTGATATACCTCCTACGGCTAACACATTTTCATTAATAAAATGAATTGTAAATGATGCAATAGTAGACAGCTTCATGAGCGAACACGATACTACAATTAAAACTTATTAAATATGAATTAAATGAGCAGTTCTGGCAATCAGTTCTAACCATCAAATAAATGTTTATAGCTTGGGGTAGGATTATTCTCTTGGTTATCAAGGGGAACCTAACAAACAATTTATATCAACCTTGAAGCGACTTTAATCTTTCAATTTAATTAAGAATTTCTATTTTGTGCTGTCAGGAAAGACTTTTTATAAGAATCCATTACTTTAATTGTTTAAAGATAAGAAGACATAGAAGACCTGTATTGGGTATGATTTTATGTTACAAAGGCTAGCTTCTGCGATAATGGTCTTGTGTTTGTAATTAGTTACCATTGTAGTTAAAGTTAATCAAACAGAGAGTTTCCTTCCCCATTAATTGCATACTGGAAATTAAAATACGCTTACAAATGTTTCAGAGAACTGTCCTGACAATCTCTTACTAATTACTATATCTGTGTGTATTGTACATATAAATGAGATTTTACATACTTTAGATAATTATCTGAAGTATACGCAGTATGACTAAATACGCTTAGTTAAACTAGTTAAAGTAAATATGTTGCCGTGAATCAGTACCTATTTAATTTTCTTCTAAAACAGCAAAGGTCTTGCTACACCTCAGTGCTTTTGAAATAAAGAAATGGATGGAAAACGTTTTAAATAAACTTTTGCAACGCCGTGCTTCAACGATCGGTTTTATTCCGTTATGTTAATTTCGTTCTATTAATTGTTTTAGTTCAATATTTAATTTACTTCTTGACTTAAATTTGTTCGGTCCTTTCGTCTGTTCATTTTTAAAGTTTTTAATTCGACTTCAGGGTAGTTCAAATTTGTTTTTTTACTTCTAACTAACTTGGCTCCCCTATTCAAGGGTCATGTCTTAATGAAATTTAATTTTCTAATTAGTTTACATTTGTTTCATTACTTGTTTATAGTTCATAAAGGAGATTTTTAAACTCTAAAGGTCATATGTTGCAATATAAAGCTATCTTTGTCGGTCTTTGTTTTCTTCTCAGAATTTCTTTTCAGAACATTCGGTAAATAACTGGTTAAAATCCTTAATAATTTAATTAACAAAATAAATGTATATACAGTTATGGAATTGTTACTTTATATCATTAATCAGATGTGGTAGATAAACAAGCCCATAGCGGCTGAAAGAAGGTCAAGTAGTTTGTGATAGAATCAATTTCAATTTGAAAGAAAATAACTCAAGAATGAAGTTGTTTCGTTTTGTACCGTCTACACGCAATACACGCAAAAGAACAAAGAGAGATCTCTTTTTAACCCTTTGTCGGTTTATTCCGTACCTCGTACGGATGCACGTCCTTGGACAACATAGATTACCCTGTACGAGGTACGAGCTGAATTATGTAATTTTAAAAAGCAACTCTATTAGCTTGTATTTTGTATAGTACACATGCTAGTATCATTGGTTGTTTACGTTCGGTCTTCCATGCATTTAATCAATTACTTCTGCTCTTTACTACGTGAAATAAAATAAAGTTACTTGAGGTTTTGATTTTATATTGCACACTATTACAAGGAACAGTTCTTTTTTGACTTAAAAATCCAACTATTAACAATAAAATAATATAATTGCTATCCTTCTTATGTAAAATGAGTGATTCAGATTTTAGTGACGACGATACAGAATTATTATCGACTAATTCTTATAATACGTTCAGTAGTGAATCTTCAGAATTGTCTGATATCGAAAGTGACGAAGAAGAAAACGACAATGATATTCCTTATTATGACTTTTTTGAATTAGATTTGAATAGTTCTCGTCCATCTTCACCTCCATTAGTTGAAACACCTACAGTGAACGTACTTGGCGAACCGGATATCGTAAATCGCCTAGAAACAAATCGATATGCAGACAACTCTGTAAAGTACAACCTTTTGGGGGGATTTCCTTATGGGAGGGATCGACAGCAAACAGGTAACAGATTCTACTTTTCTCAAAATTAACCTTAACCTTATTTTCGTGTTGCTTTTTCAATCTAAATTTACCAGAAAAGGTTGTTTTTGCATGTTTTTTGTGGGATGCAATGTTTATAAGCAAAATGAAACTTTTGTGTATTTAAAAACAACTATTTTTAATATCTCGAAAACAGCTTGAGGTATTAGATTGAATCTTTCTATTTTATTATCTTCACCATAGCAGGGGTTTAATGAGGAGAGAGACTTTAGCTTAGAAATAGTGTATACTCGAATGTACTAAGTTTATATAGGAAACTTAATTGTGATTCAACAATCTACTGTACCAATATTTTTGTTTTCTTTTAAAAACACTTTGTATAATTAATAATGTCGAACGTTTGTGATCTTTCCATTGACATTTATTTTTTATTAAAAGTCTTTATGTTATAAAAAAAGGCACCAAGTGACATTAAGAAGCGAACGCAGAACTGTCGTAATAACTTGGCATGCTTATTAAACGTTAATGTTATTAAAGATTCCCTTCGAAGTTTAATCAATATTTTTAATGTTTTATAGTTTGACGCTAATAGTGACAAGACCTTTCTCAATTTAATTTACTTTAATAATATATTGACACATTAAACATAATATAAAAATAGAGAACGTACACCTTTACTACGACAATGATTGATTGAGAAGCAATTTCTTAAAAAACAAAAATGTCAAGAGGCATTACTAGTTTTTTCAATCTAATTTGCGTCGAAATGACAAATTAAAATTTAAGTGAAGTTTCATTTTTAAAAGCAATTTTACTACTTGGCTTTTCTTTTAAAAAAGGTTTGATTTAGAATTGCCAGTTTTTATTAATAATACCCTGATGGAAAAATAATATGAATGAAGCGTTTCTTAAATGATATCACTGTAATATCAAGCGAATAAAAAAGTATAAAATCTAAAATTAAATTCTATATTTAGATTGCTACCACAGAATAAAAATTTCTTTTTAAAAATAAAGTGATTGAATTTTAAACATTTCTTCAGTTGCAGATTTTGAAAACTCTATATCATGAAACTGGAACAATATTTCAGGTTTACTAAAAATTGACTTATTAATCTAATCTTGTAAAACTCCAGACTTCTATTTACCATTTTTTGAATTCAAGTCAATTTCACTTGTAATTCTTCTTATTTTCTGTTCTTTCATATTTCACTTTTCGATAGTCTTCACTGCCTGATTTCAACAAACCACGCTAAGACTATTTATACTGAATTCTAAGGCAGATGCAGTTGCGGCTGCGAGCTTAATTGACAAGACAATGCCTGCATATAACACCTATGTGCTAATTCAGCTTAGTCAGCGGAATTGCACTGCATGCTGATTCAGCAAAAAAAGGCTGCCTACATCTTGCATGTGTGCATTATATGTTTTTTGACTATTACAATACAGTGTTTTGTCTTTATTTCTGATAGTGACGTAAACACAGTTCAGAAAGCAGGTAGTGTTTCAAAATGCATAGCAGTGCAAAATCGAGTTTTGCGATTCCAGAAACTGTTTAATGTAGTCTATTAGAGGCGTTGTGTTTAGATACTTATTGCTCATATTGTCAATGAAAAGATAATTTTGGAATGAATAACGTAATTTTTAAGTTCTTCCTCTAGGAAAATTTAAATAACTGTAAGATACAGTAATAAAAGTATTATTGTTTTAATTATTATGTATGTTTTAAATGCATATTTTTATGTGAAAATTAAGAAACTAATTTACAAACACAATCCATTCTACAGAGTACGCTGACCTCATCTTCCTCAAGGATTTAGCTTTACCGCATAAATGAATTTTAAATTGACGAAATAAACTAGATAATATTATCATACCCTTTTATTCATACAAATCTAATTTCGAAATTGCTGTTTGCACAATTTTGTAGGCAACACATTAAACTTTAAAATTTCTAAAAATCTAATATTTATTCAAATTTGCACTAACGTGATTTCATATCAAGTTCATGCATTCTTTAAATCAGAAAAAGATTGATAATTTTTTTTTGTTTTATCATTTTAGTACCTTAAACAAAAAACCATTCAACCGCTTATAACATCAACTTTGTGTTTTGAAATACCACGAAAATACTTCTTGACTAACAGTCATTTTATACGAAAGTGGATAACTTTTATAGACGGTACGCACATTTTTTGCTTTAATATCTGAACTTGATATTAGATTCTTTATTAAAGTGTTTTTTTTTCTAGGTTATATCGCAAAAGCAAAAATATTTTAGATAGGGGGTGGCTATAAAAGTATTTTTTAAACTAAACTAAATTAAACCGTCAGACTGGACCAAACCTGGTTATGTGACCTTATTTAATTTATGATTGCAAATTACAACAATAGGCTACTACAATAAATGTTGAAAATGTGCACGTTTTCTTGCAAATACAAATTAACCCTCCGCCTCATTTTTTAAAAGCATTAAGAAGCATTACTGGTGTAATAAGGGCACATTCTTCATCAATACGGTCTCTTAATTTAAGCAATGTTTGTATAGGATTTTTGAAAATTCTGTGTTTCAAGAAGACGAAAACAAAATAATGCAAGATGAGAATTCAGAATTACAACGCAGACTAATAAACCGATCTCCAAAGAACTGCAGCAAGCAATTAATTGTTTCGGGAGCCATGACACCGTCTTGTTGGAAGAAACTCCGTTGCAACTTGTAATCAACTTATCCCGAAACCTCTGTACATTCATAGATCCTTCAAAGAGTACAGGGTCAATCAAGCGTCTACAAGATACTGCAATCGATACTCCAATTGTTAACGGATGCAGCGAAGCCTCTCGAAAGAGAAGCAGATTTTCTGAACTGCACAATCTCGTCGTTTGAGAATTAACGTATTCGGACAAGTGGAACCAGGCCTTGTTAGAAAAAGAAGTTAGGTCTAAATAATCGTTGTCATTTGCCATGTGTTCGTTAAATCACCTACAAGATAAATTACAAAACTGCATTTTATATGGAAATAGTTCAAGATTTTGTCTACCAGGTTCCGTAAGACAATCCAATTTCCTGAGAAGTTGTTGATGTTTCTTCCATTTTTAGTGGTATGAATAATGAGTCTGTCGCTACCATTCTTGTGATGCTCGCTTCCCATTTATCGAAACAACTGGATACAGTTTCTTACCCTATTAAGAAAAACCTCCTCCAAAACGGTAACCCCGAGGAACTGGTCGCAAAATTCATCCGCCTATTTATCATTTATGCGAACGCCATTTCGAAAGTAAGATTCGATTACGAACGTTTCGTGCTCTTGGAAGAATATCATAATTAAAATAAACGAAAATGAAATGATTTGTTTTCAAATGTCAAATCTAGATAAATTATTTTAGTAATTACAAATTTGAGTCAATCGGAGGAAAACATATTGTGGTATCCCGGTTTAAATTTTAAATTTCGCGCGTTAGAAAAGAAAAGTAAGTTACCGCTACTGAATTTTTAAAATACTCGCGGGGGTGGGAGAGGGGTTAACGATAAGAAGGGGTGCTGGAGCAGGCTGGATTTTGAAGAAAGAAAAAGCTCTCTCTTGTGTTGTGGCTACCAAAGGGGTGAGATGAATCCTGAGACTGTAAAATTACTTTACTGTTGATGTAAAATACATTTTTTTGATTATTATTGAAAAATAACATTTTAAGGGTGAGGTTAACTCAAATATCTATTTTTATTTTTTTTATAGTTTTTGTGATGCTGATGAGATTTTAATAGATTATTAAACTGTTTTATGTGTTATTAAGGCAGGCATTTTTAATGTACTTATGATCAAAATGAAAAATGATTCACTAAAGATACTTATCTTTGTGTTTTTTTTGTTACAATTATTGTGAAATAAAATTAATGGAAAGATTTATGTTATATGCATTTATCTTGTGACTATTGACAAAGTTTAAAGAACATTAGAATGAGGTTTCATTAAATTTAGATTTGTTAAATACGAGGGTGGTCTGAAAAGTTTCCGACCTAACAAAGATACAAGACATTTTTTCTGAAATTTTTTTTTTATTTTTCAACATAGTCTCCTTGTAACTCTACACACTTTTCCCAGCGATGCTCCCATCTCTGTAACCCGTCCAAATAGTACTCGGCATTTTTCTCTGCAAAATAATTGTTCACGAAGATGATTGCCTCTTCATTTGACGAAAATCTTTGTCCTCCGAGCGCAATTTTTAGATGAGGGAACAAAAAGAAGTCGCTTGGGGCTAGATCTGGTGAGTAAGGCGGATGGTCAAGCAGTTCAAACCGTAATTCGTGGATTATCGCCATGGCAACCGCTGAGGTGTGAGACGGTGCGTTGTCTTGATGAAACAGGACTTTCTTTTTCTGCAAATGTGGCCGTTTTTTCGCAAGTTCTGCCTCCAGCTTGTCAAGTAATGATGCATAGTATGCTCCTGTAATGGTTTTTCCTTTTTGAAGATAATCGATTAAAATAACTCCATGTCTATCCCAAAAAAACAGTCGCCATCACTTTCCCAGCCGAAAAAACAGTTTTTGCTTTTTTTGGAGCCGGTTCCCTCTTTGCAGTCCACTGTTTGGACTGTATTTTTGTTTCGGGCGTATAATGGTGTATCCAAGTTTCATCTACAGTAATTAATCGGCGCCAAAACTCGGATTTATTTCGCGTAAACTGCGCCAAAAGAGCGTTGGAAATATTCATTCGAACACGGTTTTGGTCTAACGTGAGCAAACGCGGCACCCAACGCGCGGACAGCTTTCTCATGCCTAAATGTTGATTTAATATGTGACAAACACGTTCTTTTGACATGTTCATAACCTCTGCTATCTCTCTCACTTTAATTCGGCGGTCGTCTAGCACCATTTGGTGAACTTTGGCGATGTTTTCGTCGGTTGTTGCAGTTTTTGGACGTCCCGAACGTTCATCGTCTCCCAAGCTCTTACGGCCACGTTTAAATTCAGCAACCCAAAATTTCACTGTGGTAAATGATGGTGCAGAGTCCCCATACACAGAATCCAACTCATCTTTTATTTGCGAAGGCGTATTGCCTTTCAAAAACAAATATTTAATGATAGCTCGATACTCGATTTTGTCCATTTTCACAAAAGAACTCACATCAACTCACTCAAACGACTGTTACATAAAAACTGCGCGTCCAAAATGGCTGAACCTTTGGCGAGTAACTGTCAACAGATGAACAACGAAATTCAGTAGCTTTTATTTACGAGTGCTGCTATCTTCACGTTGATGTCGGAAACTTTTCAGACCACCCTCGTATTATAAAACCGAAGACAAAACTATTTGATTTATTTTAATATACTAGCATTTGTGAATTTGAATGTTCAGATTCACAGGTTCTGCAATTGTACCAGTAAATATTATAAAATGCGCATGAATTTATTAGTCGATGGCTGTTTTTATTAAGTATGAACTTCCTTGATGATTATACTAACTTTTTCATCCATGGTGGCAGTCTACATTCCTAATATGTACATTAAGAGCTATCTTATAGCGGACGATGTACTCCTCCTTGATTGTGTGTATGTCTGTGATTATTTATTGTTTATATATAAGTAAATGTGTTATGTTTTTTCTTTCAGCATATATTATTATTATTATGTATTATTTATAAGCCGAAGCACTGTTTTATAATACCGGGCGTTTTTATTTATTCCTGAGAATGATAGACTGTTCACAACTTAAGGTTACGGCCAGGTGCTAAGATCTATATTATAGAACGGCATTCCTTTTTGTCTTTGCTAACATCTTCTTTCGTTTGGTTTGTTGATGTAGGGGCATATTTGAATAATAAAGAGGCCAGAACTCATGTAATTTATGTTGCCAAATTTGCATTCTGATGTGTGTCTAGAGCATTCATGTTATCATTTATTTATCACTGATTTTCACTAAATTATTGTAAAAGGTATTCGTGCAATGTAACTGAGCATTATGTGTTGTTTTTTTGTGATTAATGATCATTCTTATTAATTTGTATTAATTATGTTTGTACTACTACAAATTGTTATCTTTGACTTGACTGGTATTACCTTTTCTTGATTTTGTTGTGTTCTGTTGGTTGCAAGTAATAAATGTTGTAACGTCGCCTTGCGTTACAAATTAAAATTAAAACAAACTAGGACCTTTATGTCCCAGGCCGGCTGAACACGGTGGTGGCCTTGAGCGTGGATATTTGAAGGTGATAACACAATAAAACACAACATATAATTTAACGTACCAATATATTAACTCAAATAGTTATAATTTATTCAATTCAGATCCGAGATTGAGTAAAAAAATTTAATCCAAAATAAAAATAACCTGTAATCACATTTATTTCGAGGGATAAGCCAGAGTTATATCTTCTTAATTCCCTTTTTTTTATTACAAAATTACAAAAACTCCCAGATGGACTTTAAGGCAAAGAAAAATCTTTTCTTCCAATTTTTTAAATGATTAATTGTTATACACGGAACTAGTTATGGTGAAAGTACAAGATTTGACGGTGGGATAGAGCGCTAATTACTTCCCAGGACCCAGAAAGAAGGGTACATCTTAAATCCGAAAAAGCTGCTGTATCGTAACCACCAGTTGATCAATTTGAACCTCCATAAAATGACGACGACTCCAGCATGATATTCCGGGATAAAAAAACTATAGACCAAGAACATTGATCAGCAATGATGGAAACAGCAATGCAACAAAATTAGGAAACTTACCCCTAATTAGGGTTTTTTTCGCACTCACTCGAAATTAAATTTGAAAGAAACAAACTCAATGCGCATTACAAGCGCTAGTCACTTCGCGTCTGTCTCAAATCGATCCTTCCGTTCCCCAAGAGTCAAGTCAACCGGTTTATGGAATAAACTCAGGAAGAAAATTAAATTTCTAGACAAGGATAAATTCTATCTAGGGCTTCAATTAAAGAAATCTGATTAGAAGAAGTAATGAGAAAAAATAAAAACCTGCAGAAAACCGTGACAAACCCGCAAGCGGTTATAAAAATCAGTATCCATATCCGGAAGAACATCTAACCACAACCTTCTAATCTAGAAATTCTAGAATATAATATCCCTCACGGGAAACTATTAAAACATTTAAATTTCTACTGCGGAGAATTAAATGCAATATTAGAAATAATTATACTCAGCGTTTCACTATCAGAATTAAATTATTCAACAAGTAAAAATTTTTAACACGAGCTGAAATAGTAAGTGAACGGAAATTAACGGGAAATTTAGCACCCGCGACTCAAAGTTAAAGAAACCCATAATGATGTAACAGGAACGGATAAAGTGACTGTTACAATGTTTACCTATATATTTTATGTATCTAAACTTGTATTGTTTTGTTGAAAAGACCTTTAGAGGTTTCTTACTGGTTCTTTCTCTAAACTGATTTTCTGAACCAGTATCTAAACAGTTAATTTGTCCTTTACATTAAACTTTATTATTTAATAAAACAACGTTCTATTTAAATTATAATCTGTGTTTTATTTGACTTCCTGTCTTCCCTACTATCGGTAGTAACCAGTGTATCTAGGTTTTAAGGAACTATAGAAACACAACCTAGAGTAGGTAAACTTGTTTGACAATCACAATTGGCCATATCGATTCTGGGGAATAGCTTTTTGTTAAATTGGGAGGGAAATTTAAATATCTGTCAGAACCTGAGTTCGGGATACTACAATATTTGTACTGAAAATAAGTGAATAGCCACATCTTATCTAAAATATTTTTGCTCATGCGGTATTTAGCTATTTGAAAATGATAACAATAGTTTTACTAAATAACTAAGGTAAACGCAAGGTCTTTTTATTTGTACTTATTATCAGTCCTACATGTGTAAGTATTAGATTCACAATAATTAACCTTTTATTAAAATTAATTATGGAAATTCACTTAAAATATAGAATTAAAAATGTTAGAAGTATATTAAAGCCATTATTATTTTATTAATATTTATTATTATAATAAGACAGTCAATTTACTTAATATTCATATGGTATTTATTTTTAACAGTTTTGTTTTTTTTTTCAGGTAAGACATTATTTAAGAAGTACTGCATTGGTAACAATCTTGGTATGTATACCTTATATATAAGTAAATAAGTAAACTTTTCATTTAAACGAATAATTATTATGACTTGAATTCTAAACCATACTGTACGATACGAATAACAAGGAGGGATATTTGAGGTGATTAATGATCACTGTGTATAAATATGTAGAGCATCTGTACTATATACTTTTATTTCTACAGTTATTCAGTTTTAAGAATTTCGTTGTAAGCGCAGATCTAGCAAATCGAATTTTTTTCTTAAAGCACAAAGATACTAAAAACGCAATATAGCTTTTTAAATAAACCACTTTGTATATTATTATTAAGACTTATAAAATTTAAA
This sequence comes from Ignelater luminosus, assembly GCA_011009095.1. Taxonomy (NCBI): domain Eukaryota; kingdom Metazoa; phylum Arthropoda; class Insecta; order Coleoptera; family Elateridae; genus Ignelater; species Ignelater luminosus. The sequence continues at coordinate 7,290 of VTPC01006357.1, read as the reverse complement.
AGTTAGGAGAAAATATATGGAATAATTTTGTGTAGTTTTTGCAGAAAGTTAAGAAAACTCAATTTTAATCTCATTCTTTCAATTTAAATACGCAAATTGCGGTAGCCATTCATTCAATCTAATTAAGTTTTTAATATACTTTGAATTAAATCACAGAAAAGGCATTCCGTTTTAAATATTTGTTCAAAGCAAATTTATTACAAAATAGTTCTCTTTCTTTGAAAATGCTGAAAAGGGTTTTCTGTGTATGAAATTCAAATTAAATATTACTTCGATGAAAGAATAGAAAATGAAATAGAAAAGTCAAGTTTTTCTGCTTTTAACAATGAACACAAAAAGCACACGAGAAATCTAGAAATTAATATTCCTTTTATGTAAACAAGGAGATGTTTATTTAATTTTTCTCTTTTAATTGAGATTCAGAAAGATTTCATTTTAATACAAATAAACCTTTTAGAGAACAAGCTAAAAAAGCCAGTAAGAATCTTAAACAAATGTCTTTTTTAGAAGACGTTCAAATAAATTATTTATTTTAATTAAATGTTGAAACGTCGAGATTGCTTTTCTTTGCTATTGCATATTCATTGTGTTTTACCTAAAGGTAATCTTAAACTTTCAGTATACAACAATTAACTAACGAGTGTTTCACGTAGGCAAACTCAAGAATGTAAATAAAGGTAAGACAACTTTTTGACCAACTTATGAAATTAATAGAATGGTGGAAAGTGATTGCAACATTAAAATGTGTATTTTTATAATAGAAAATTTCATGATTTTCCTATGTAAGTACGATAGAAAAAATATGAATTTTATACGTTACTTTATATTCAGGCTGTATAAATCTCATTAATTGAGAGTCAATATACCAAAGATGCAGATCATATCTATAATAAGAAGTAAGTATCTCCGTAAGCTATTTATTTATGTATAGAAAAAGCTATTCGACCTTCTAAACTGATTATCATTTGTTTGCAAAAATGATTATTGGGTGTCTCCCTACGAACAGAAGAACGGTATATTTACAACAATAAATAAATCCAAAAGAAATTTTAGTAATCTTACAAAGAATATGTAATTTCATATCCCTATGAGAGAAATTTAACAAAAAATTATGCTTTAGAGAGTACAATTATCTTAATGCGATTAATTTTGGTTTCTTCTGATTGGTTTTAATTATAGAGAAACACGTGGTAGGAAACAATAGTTTTAAAGATTTTAACTGAATTAATTTCCATTAAGTTATAAAACAGCAAGTTGCAGATTATGTATTCGTACTTTAGAAGTTTTGTTAGTTAACGATATCTCTCCTGTGAGTAACTTCAAAGCTGTTCCATTTATATGTGCAACGGTTTTATAATGAATACGCGTATTTTAAATTAAAAAGTAAAGTTCCGGATAGGATTTCCAAAGAGATCAAATATTATATATAGTAGACTTTGAAGTATGATGCAGATCATGTCAAAGCTAAAATACATTTCAGTTATTACGTGGTTTTAATTGAAATATTATATCTTGGTTTAAAGCATTTTGCATTTATTTATATCTCCACCACAGAAGTTTATTTAGAATAATTAAAACAACTGATTTAATTATGACAGAGTATTTAATTATAAATTGGTAAACATATTTCTGAAATGATACTATACATACTTTGTCAATAGATCTGAAATTACTTAATTTATCAAATATTTCTTTACTGTCCTTTTATTTTTTGTTTTGTATATTTATTTTATTTATTATTTATTTTGCCAGTACAGTAGGTGAAATGACGGAGGCATATGCAACTCAATATATTTCTTTAAAGGCGAGAGACGGCCAAGCCATAATTTTGTGTACTTTACAAACTATTAACGTCTCAAAGTAATGTTACTGTTTTATCATATGAAGTTAACCAAGAAACTTGCGCAATTAATCTTCCATAGTTAATCTGCAAAATAAAATTTTGCAAACTTGCGTGGAGTAGTTGAATAAGATTCTAAGCTACTGTTTAGTACACTTGAGCAAATAATTTGGCAAAACTCAAACTTTTTTTCTTTATTAAGCTTCGACACATTACATGCCTAATTTGCATATAATAAGAAGTTTATTTGTTTTCACATACAGTATATTAAGGACCTCTAGGCTGGTTTTTCACTTTCCCCTTGTAACAACTGAGTTAGTGGCAATGAGCAGAGCACATAAGAAAAAAACAAAATAATATAATGCAATTTGTAACCTATGTAAATACAATTTTAAGATTAGCAAAAAAAAGAGAACAAAAAAAATACGATTGGTAGATATTATAAATTATAAATAAAGCTTACATATTAATAGCTTTTGGTCTACCTGAAGTTGTCTGTGATTTGGATGAAGTCGTGTTGCAGTGGTTTCAATGTTGAACTTGTGATAAAATCCAAAGAAAACCATTCAGAATATGATGGAGCGTTACAAGTCGGATCTAATTCAGTAGGGTCTATTCTAGGATTTTTCTTGTTTGACCCAGATGTCCTAACTTGGTATTTATTGTATCTCACTGCATCGTGTGCTTTTTCTGATGCAAGTGAAATTAGAAGTAAAACTTCTATGTCATCACCTGATTTTGGTATGTATAGGTTAGCCTTTTCTCAATGTTCTAAAAAGGTCTGTCTTATCCAATGTGGTTCTATTAGAGTTGGGTGTTCTTTATTTTTTACTGAGGGTTGGTGTTGTGTTGTGATATCCTTGCTATCATTGTTCAGGGAAGTTCTGGGATTAAAAGAAGTTAGTGTTATTGCAGTTTTTGAAGTTTCGTTGCTGCTAATTGTATTTTAGTCTATGTTTTAGAACACTAACAGATGACATCACCACAGACTATCCAGCAGCGACTGTGGTCAGTATGGAATGAATCTTCAAATTGCTGTTACTTCATTAATATACATCTGACAATCTGGGATCGAATTATTAAGCGGTCGGGTTGTTTTCTTTTAGTGATCTGAGTGTACTTTAGTGAGTTGGGTTGGTTTTAAATGCCTAAACATCTACGGATCTTTTAAACTCGAGGGCAAGTTTTAAATAGTTTTGGCAATAACCGACTTGGAATCTGCTTGTTTTATAATTGGAAATAGACCAACAATCACAAAATTAAAGTAAAAATTATTTCTTCTTCTTCTTCATGATCATAAAATTTAATTAATTATAAAATTAATATTTTTCATATCAAACTAGGATCTTTGTTTTAGGATGACAACTCCATACAATTTAATTAAGTTAAGCTATCTATATTGTGTAAAATCGCAATTAAACTTAAGTAATTTTGATTGCAGACCAATGAGGTGAAAATCTTATATGGTTTAATGATGATCCACATTCATTTTCTAGAATTAGAAGTTTTTTTCTTTTCTTGTAGATTTCCAGACCTGTGAAGTATTAAGAGTTATACATTTACTACATATTTATTTTATTAAACATTTAATTTTAAATTTTTATTTGTTGTCCAGATTCAAGTTAGAGAGGAGGAGAGTTTTATTTTTCATCATCAGTTTTCATTTATTACTATAATAGTATTTATGTTTAACTTGATTGTTGTTAAACTCTTTTTATTTCTTGTTAACTAAATAATAAATAAATATTGATAGAATTACATTTGACGTCGTTGCTGATGTCTATGCGTTCTTATTTAGTTATCCTTACGCTTCTACCCCTTCATCACGTTCAAGGCCGCCGACTGATAAGTCAGGATTGTTTTTTATTTTAAAACTTCCATGTAGTTATTCTGTAATAATTATAATAAGTTTCTAAAGATTTTCTTTTGAAATTGTCTTTAGGTCAGTTGATGTGATACCTTCTATAACTCTATATCTACATTTTCTGCACTTTTGCACTCTAATTTATTAATAGTTTTCTTTTTTCTTGAAATTTCAACTTGTCTTACATTCTACTTGTGAATATTATTTGTATGCGAATAATTCATATTTAACTTTTCCTTCATTTAAAGCGATTTAAACTAAGTTTAATTAATAGCAAAGCGAAAGACTTTTGAATAAGAGTTAGTATTCTAAGCAGAAATGCTTTAATTAATGGAATTTGCTGCACTTAAATCTGCTAATAAACATTAAAGCTGCCTCCATTCTTTTATTTGCAAATAAAATGTTCATTCATCTAATTGACAAAACAAAAAGAAAACGAAATGTAAAAATCTTGCTAATTTAAAATTAAATCAGATATTATTTTCAGTATTGTTTGATATTAAATACGCTTAATCTTTTTAACACCTTTATAAAATTAAAAGGGCTAAAACGAGGATGCTTTTAATTATATGCAAATCTTTACATCTGAAGCTGGATGATGAAAAAATTTGCATAAATTGCTGATTTAAGCGTTTAAATTGCTAGCGAAGCTGTGACACTCATACCTATCATGACAGCGCATTAAAAAGCGCTTAAGGTAGGAAGGAAATGAAAGCTCGATGTCACTTCAGTGCTACGTATCTGATAACGGAGTTCACTAGTATTGGGTACCTATGTGCGTATGTGTGCCTATAAAGGAGAATAAAACGAGAGGAATTAAATGACAGCTATTAAAACAAAAACCCGTGAACGAAACATAACCTTTTTTCTATACGAACACTTGAAACAAGAGTTAATGTATACAGAAAAACACGGCTAATGCTTCACTTTACTACTTGAAGCAAAAGGAAATTGGGTTATTACGTTTCCTTTCTTTCTCGAGTAGATTATACACACAGAAAGAAAACGGATTTGAAATGATATGTAAACACTCTAAACTCGCATATTTGCTACAAAACCAATCCGATATATCCAATAATACGCGACCTATACCTACGTAGTATTATTTGTTTCACCAAACCTTTCAATATCTGAATACTACCACCATCATGCAGATCCGTGTCTGAGCGGTTTTCGTTCTGATTCTAAAACAATTTTGTTATTCCAGAAGAGAATAATTTGTAATCCAAAAAAGGAATCTAATAATACACAAGCCATTGTGCTTATTTCTGAACGAAAAGGGTTTTCAAAATACTTAATAATAATTTGCTCTAAATACTTGAGTTTTCCCGTGAACCTACTGAATTGAAATATTAAGGTGTTCACTATCCCGTCTCGAGGAATGTCCAAACAGATTACTCTTGACATTATAAAGTCTTACGAAATAGAGATAAGTACAATAATACTTACTCTAATACCTCTGTGTGTTGCCCATAATAGTACATGTTGAAGTTACTACGTCAAAGACAGGAGTAGACACAAAAGCGGGTCCTTTGGGTGCCTACCGTACAGGATTCCATCAGTCTTTCTACTTCTGTTGTTTGTATTTTAACGAGCACCGGATATCAATCTTCGTACTTCAGTTCACTTTCAGTTTCTTTTTCAGTTAATGGTATTGTTTCCACTAGGTTTCCAATTTTTCCAAATCGGATGTAATTTCTTCATGTAAATAATCCGCACTAAAAATGTTTATTTTAAAATACAATTGTGATGATATCAAGTTATAACTACAGCGTATTTTTTAAAAATCGTTAATGTAGCGACGACGATACAAAGGGTACGAATAAAGCAATCCCGGAAAATCCCTTGACAAGCATCATATTTGAATACACAACATACAGTTTGCTGGCGTGTTTAAGTTTCTAGCGCACACCTAATGCAACTAAAGGTGCCAAACCCTACTAATATTTGCTTTTGCTAAATAAATACACAAATTCTAGAATTTCCAACATAGCCAACTTGTGGTAGTTAAAAATTAACAGGAAACGACAGTTTCTATATTTATGCAAACGGATGAACTCGATTTCACCTTGAAATTGATTTTATTTTTATTCTTTGGACCCTTGCTTTGATGAATTTCTAAAATTGACAGCTTAAGACAGTTCTTAATTTAGAACTTTTGCCTCTATCTCCAACCTACTGTAATTGTATTGATTCTGTACTCATATTCGAGGAATTTGTTGCCATAGGGAGTAGATAACAGACTTTAAAATGTTATAGATCTACTGTCAAATGTATAATACATATTTGTTTCTGGAGTAGAATCAGTTTCTGTATTTTCTATAATTGTGACTAACTAGGGTATAATTTAATTTTAATTTACCTAAACAATGTTTTTTAATATAAAATCATGAAGTTGTATCATGAAAATAATAATAATAAAATCATTGTTTAATTATTAAATCTAAAATGCCATCTATGAATATTTTATATATTTATCCTGTACTAAATATTTCAACCCGAGCTGCAATTTCAATTTAAAATTTACTTCATTAGAAATATAACAAAACTATCAGTTTGAAGTTAATAACGTTGTAGGTAAAAAGTTTTAAATTTCCTGAGTAGTATTTTAGTTTTTATGGTAATAACCAATCTGCAATGTGATTGCCACAAAGTTTGTAACATTTTTATGTGAGTGTATACCTGGCATGTTTTACACACCATAGCAACGGAGAATAACTCAAAGTAGGTTTTGAAAAAAAGAGTTTTTTTCGTTTGACTTTTGAAAAGAAAAATTATTTTTTCGAGAAATTGTAATGTCATTTAGAAATTAATGCGTAACCATCCGACTTCTACCTTAGTTTAATTTAGAAGTAGATATTTATTTCCTTTTTTCTATTGTAAAATTTACATAGGTTTATTTTATTAAATAGGAATTTATTTATTGGGACATTTATTTTACTTTATAAAATTATATTCCTACGTCGGGGCTTAATAATTTGTGTTTCGACAAGATTTTTCTTGTTGCTAAAGCCGACAGAATTCTGAGAAATTATTGCTTCTTTGAAGCGGCGCGAACATTCAAGTACCGTTTACACCGCCGAGTCGGCTTGTAAAATTTACCATTTCTAATGGCAGGTCCCAAGTATATTCTCCTCCGTTAGTGTGAAAAGGGTTTGTGTTAATTCAAGCCGTCACGTGAAAAATGACCGCCCGCAAGGCGAAGTCGCCCGAAGCGTCACTTGATCTCCAGTCTTCGTCCTGTAAACTACGATAGCAAGCACGTTATAGTCCAAGAGCTCGTGAACCCTCTGAGTAACGGTCTTTCTGTAAGGCTAGAAATTCTTTTAGTGATGAGTCATAGCATACTAAGTACGGTAACCACCACCTGGCAGGCATCAGCCCTGCACGTCATCAGCCCTTATATTTTTTAAAGTGTATATAAAATTTAAAAAAAAAAACCTGTCGCTGTAAGCTTGAAATTTTAATACGATTTAGTTCATTAATTGTAAAGTAGAAAAAAAAACTGACAGGCGATTTCAATGAGCACAAGTATCTGACAGGTGAAACGAAATCTGTGCAGTATATGAGCAAAAATAAACTTTGT
>VTPC01006355.1:15691-51637 GCA_011009095.1 Ignelater luminosus | reverse complement strand
TTTCTGATTTCTAAAAATCTCCAATACGCTGTAACTTCAAAAAAAAATTAAAATTAAATTACAGCTTTTAAATTTTCTTACTTTTAAGTAGAACTTAATTTTGTACCGTTTCTTGTGGCTTATTTTGTATATTTTTTTGGATTGTGGATTTGCTTCAAAAAAGATAATATAATTTAAAAGATCGTTTTTATCTAGACTACATGTGGCACTTTTCATGTCAACTCTTTCTATATACCCATATATACCATATCCATATACTATATATGTGGGTATCTATAGTGTTGTTCTCTCGGTACGTGTTAATATCCACAGCTATGGTCATTTGTTGTGTAACGTAACCTCGCGTTACAGCTACTTATAATTAAAGACCTTCTTACAGTCTGCCCAACTAACTACAGTCGGGGCCTTGGATCGTGGGCGAATGAGAGAGGCAGGTCAAATAACTAGACAACACAATAAATTTTATGCAATTCTATTGATGTCAATTCAAAAAAATATGTACATAGATATATCATATATTATGTCACCAAGAAAATCATCAAAATATATCATAAAATTATTTAGTATAGAATCTACAATTAGGATCTTAAAATAAATACTACACAATAGCAAATCCAAGCCTAAATAAAAAATTAGCAAATGAATGGGCGCCAATTATTAAGATAATTTAATACTATTAAAAAAAAATTTAAAAAATGATACTTTAACTTCATGAAAAAATTGTAGCCTAATAAAATTTGAAATACTATTTAATATAATTAAATTGTATAAGCAATCAATGAAATTTTAAATTCTCCAAAACATTAAACAAGTTAGTTGAAATTACAATAAATATGTGCGACAGGAACACAATATCAGAACAAAAAAATATAATAAACTTATTTCAAATGAAGATTCCTTTGAGATAGCGCTATATCAGACCGGAAAACAATTGTTTCTTCATAACCTGAAGCGGAATTTAAAACACACAAAACTGTTCTTATATTTGTGACCTATTATTGATGAAATCATTAAAACAACAAATTTTATTTACAAATACGGTTAAAGAAATATGAAAATTAATTTTTATTCGCATAATCTTTTCATGAAATGAAGTTTTCAAAACTTTAAAAATTAACTCGAAACTTTTCAGAGCGCCGAAATAAATCGTAAAGCAAAAAATTAAATACCACAATTAAAGTGAAACAGTTTAACAAGTCAAATGAAAAAGAATTGTTTACAAGTAATTCACTAAACTACAGGTTACTCAATTCTAATGACCAAATGGTCCTGAAGGGAAAAATACAGGTGAACAAGGTTTGTTCAGGCGATCCACGGTCCGAGAAAACTCCCAAGAGCGCTGACACCTCCAGCAAGCTGATCCTCTTAAGGATGCTACCGGTTCACTCCAAGGGATGGCGACTTCCCCAAAAAAACAGAGGGCACTGCGGGTTCTCCCCCAAAGAAGTTATGGAGGACACGCATACAGTGAGAAAAGAGTAAAAAAAAAGAAAATGAGACAGATCAACATACTTTCAGTGTATTTGAAGCTTCTTAATAAAATCCACGAAAGTGAAAAGGTCCAAAGTTAATAAAAAAAGGTCCACAAGGAAGTGCACGCACACACCCGCAAAAAAAACTAATCACATCCCCACAAAATAGGGAAAATAAAATAAACGGTCAGAACCGTACAATGGACACTGAACAGCACGTCAGTCTCCCACAAGGAGAGTTCTTAAAACTGACTCCCATCTCAATTCGAAGTGATATTCTGCCGGCAGATGCACCATCTCCAACCAATGACCATTTAAAATTTTAGTCAGAAGACCCCAAAAGAATATTTGGCGACTGCGAATTGGTCCAAAAATTACAAAGAAAACTCTAACCTTCGGAAAATAATCTCCAGCTAACACGCATTCCTATAAGATAACGGCAATATATCAATGAAAACACTAGAAACACTAATAAGGCATACCGGAAATTGGTTTAAAACCTAATAAGTAAATAGGGAATTTAGGGAGAAGGCTACTGTATCAAAATCTCAGAAAAAGTCGCCTGCAGATAGCCCTAAATTAACCAAAACTGATACAATCAATCCTGAATCTAATAGTTACTCAATAGCTGACCGAGTGATAAAAGATAATCTCGGTTAAATAGCTGAAAACAAATGTCAAACAGAACTATTAAACGAAAGAAATCATACAAACAAGCAGAAATTAATTCTACAAAAGCAAAAGAAGTTGCTTAAAATACATCTGGCAACTAGAGATAACTATAGATAACAAAATAAGATCAATCCTGGTCATCCCAGAGTAATTACAACGAAATAATTCAAAAGATTTTTAATACAAAGAAAATTCCCATGTGCAACATAAATTTAATACCAGCAAATTTATTAGAAATTTTATTTCAATGATATATAAGGTGGTCTAAAAGTATATATTTTCGTAAGAATTTTTATAACAATGGTGAGATAGATGAAAGTTAGTAAATGACAATCGGTGAAGATAACCGAAGTTAGTGAGGATAAGGACCCATGTTAGGTTCATAAAAAAATGAACGTAACAGTTGTAAATATACTATAAGCAAAAGATATGAAGTTTAGTGAGATTTTCGTTATTTTTCTGCTTTAAATTTCTTATTCTAATAACTGCTTTGCTTTGAGTATCTTAAGTTGACAAAAAAAGAAAGAATTACTAAATAAAAGTTGATAAAAATTATTTTTTTTACATAACAATAGTTAACCTGCATCAGCAGATTGTTATTATTGACACACTCTTTGGTAAATCCCAATAATTACTTCAAATTCCCAAATAGGTCTGAAAATGATCTTCGAGAAATTCGATAAAAATGTAGTATATCAAAGTTTAAACAAATATAATGATATTCATAATAATAATAAGTTTTCGGTATGAAGGTATTGGTTATCGTTAGTTTAGTGCTCGCAGTCACTTTACAGGTTAAACCATTTAATGTATCATAGAATTAGTGCTTTTCTAAAAATATAATAAATACTTATTATTATTACGACTTGATTTTTCAAAACACAGAAATTACCTATTTTATTAGTATATTTTCTGACTTCTTTACTCGCAAAAACCCAATTTTGTAACACAAAAAAAATTATTCTGTCTAGTAGACAATTCTAATTATTTCCACTTGAAGAAATATTAAGCACGAAAACCTTTCACATTTCAGGTGAGTTTTATTGATAATGTGCTTTTATATAATGAGTTTAAAAGAACAAAAACCATCACATTCTTGGTTAACAATGAATGCTAATGCTGGTAACACTCAAACGAGTAGGAGTACCGTCTATATCCTACGATATGTTAACTATTTATTAAGAGAATTAAAGAAAGAAATTTTTCATTTCTCTCTTAATTAATTGTTTTGACGATGAGACATCTAGTGAGAATTAGAGAAAATCTTATGGTAGCAAATGACAATAAACATTACAGTAAAAGACTGTAAAGCAAGAGCAACATGTGGAATACCTATCTGATATACAAATTTTTATTCGAAATAGACGCTTGTGAATAATTCCATACCAAATGATACATAATAATATTCGATGCATAAAAGATAAAGATGATAAAGTTCTTCTTTTTCTACAAACTAGAATATATTTTTAAAACGAACGACTACCTATTGCAAACATATAGCAATTATTCCATGCAGTTGTGTTATGGTATCTACGTACCAACTTGCAAGGCTCTATCATCAATAGGTATTGTTAAAGTGATAAAAATAGAAAATCTAAATCAAGAACAAAACAAATATCAGCTATCGCTGTTCATACACTATAGGTCGTAAGAAGACAAACTTTTTAAACAGGCCTGTTAACCAAGTAATGCACTGAAACAAACTTTTCAGTAAGATTTTTTAAATATATCTCGCTAAATAAAAATTATGACCTATGCAGCATGTAACATCTATGCATTAGTATCAAAATTTCACAAAATTCTTCAATCGCCTCTTTTTCTCAACTTTTTCAACTTTTACATTTCACAATGCGATAATAAAGAGTGATTTTATTTACACGGTTAAAATGTTACCAGATTATACTTGATTAAAATCAACGTTGAGTCTGCTGAAGATTTTGAGATCGACTGGTGGTAAAAGCGAAGTACAGAGGGCCTGCATCCAATGCAGCAGTACGGAAGCACTCAGTAGCGCAAACGCGCCCAATTTAATTTAAAATGCGATATTTCTTAACATACTCCCCCGCGGTGAAAGTAGAAAGAGTAGACATTGAATACTTTCAACAGACTGCAAGATTGATATTACATTTTATTAAAAAAAGGAAAAAACGTGAATTTGATGTCCATTGTATTAAGTCAAGTCTGTGAATAGTTGGTAGTAAAGGGCTGACGCAAGGACCACTAATCACCTTAACGATCGCTACGACACTTCGCGCACAGACAGATGCACAAGGATAAGATCCCACTCAGTCCCAAACAGTTGATGGTCATTTTCGAGTTTGGATCAGGTAGTGGGCATATTTGAGATGTAGATCGTTGTAAAGTACCTAAAGTAGTCTTAAGTGAAACTACTCTCACGATGTCATTTTTGCCTGGATGGAGCTCAGTGACTCTACCCATGCGCCATTTCATAGGAGGTGCGTGGTCATCTTTGATGAGAACTAATGTTTCTTCTTTTACATTGGAAAAATCTTCCCACCATTTGGTGCAACGCTATAGTTTCGTGATATACTCAATTGGCCAACGTTTCCAGAAGTGCTAAATTGAGCTAGATATGTTGATACACGCTGAGTCGGTTTGTCGCGAGATGGGTAACATTGGGATCTGGTACTGAGCTAATGGGTAGCTCAATTAGGAATTAGGAAGGTGTTAAAGGGTTGAGATCGTCATGATTTGAGGAGATAGGAGACAAGGGTCAAGAGTTGAGTATGCCTTTTATTTGTATTAGTAAACTATAATACTCCTCAAAAATAAGTATTGCCCAAGACGCGTTTGATGCGATGTTTAGTTTATTTAATACCGGCTTCTTATAATCCACCCATATGCGGCGAATACGGAGGGATACATGTCTAATCAAATTGTTCGTTTGTAAAGAAACGTTGCAATTCGTTTTTATTTGAGACGAGAAACTAGCCCAATTTTCGTAATTGCGAATTGGCTCCGAGATAAGTCTTGCCATTGTCAGAATAAACTTTTGAAGGCATTCCGCGTCGAGCTGCGAAACGCCTTAATGCTAGGATGAACGCCTCAGTAGTAAGACTAGACACAAGCTCTAAGTGAACGGCTTTCGTCGTAAATCAAACAAACAACAGAATGTAACTCTTGACTAAATTTGAGCTTTTCTTTATCAAATTGGATTTAATATATATCGGAGCAGCGAAGTTAGAGCCCACGATTTCAAATGGATCAAAGGGTAGATGGTTTAAAATATATTCGATTTGTTTGGGTTTGGCCTGGCAACACTAAATGCATTTTCCTACTACCATTTTAGCTAAGGAACGGTCGCCAAGAGTCCAATAATTTTCTCGAGTAACTGCGGTTTCGCGTGCTGAAGTCTTTTATGCTCGTATTCAAATATTAATTTTGTCAAGGGGTGTTTATTTGATAAAACTATAGGGTGCTTTTTATCAAACGAGTAATCTGAGTGTCCTAATCTTCTCCCCACCCTGATAATGTATTCTTTATCAAGAAATGGTGTTAGCGGGTACAGTTTGCTCTTTTTGATGGTGGACCCTTTATTGATAAGATTCTGTATCTCATCTGAGAAGGATTTGAACTGACTGACTTTGATGAAAGTAGGCATAGCATCAGTGAGTTCTGATCGTTGAAATTCCTCAGTAATGCGATTTTGTTTTTGGGATTTGCTTTTTCTCAAACGCAAGCAATACACAGTTATTTGTTGAATTCGCAGAAGGGTTGAAAACCTTTGAAAGGGAAAGCTCAAAACAGTTTGAGAAGCGTGCAAATACATTACGTTTTTTAATTCTGGTAGTTCCAGATTCAATGAGTTATTTTCCTGTATCGGCCACTGTGCTTGATCTTTAACGAGATACGATGCACCATACCATCGCAAATAAGAATTTTGAAGTTGACTTGGCCTAATGCCGCTAGTCAACATATCCGCCGAATTTTAATCTGTAGGGGTATATCTCTATTCGTTTGGATCGGAAAGCGTTTGAGTTTGTGATACGCGGTTAGTTTTGATCCACGCAAGAACATTCTTGGAATCAGTTTAATATATTACTCTGTCTATTGAGATTTTAAAAGCGTTTCTTACTTTGTTCGCGAGTTTACTCACAAGCAAGGCTGCGTATAACTCGAGTTTAGGAATGGTCAGTTTTAAAAGGCACAACCTTTGTTTTCAAACAAAGGATAGGTGTGGATACTTTTATTTTCTGATTTTAAAATTATGCAACCGTCATAAGCCTTTAAACTAGCATCCGAGTAGCAGTGCATTTCTAGGTTGGTGAAGAAAGACGTGACGTGGTATGCGTAGTTCGTTTAATGTGGTTAACTCGTGAGAAAACTATTGCCATTAGTCAAGCAAATCGCCTGTTACGGGATCGTCTCATTAAAGATTGGCTATTCATAGTAACTGAATGAATATTTTTGCCGTAATAGTGCACGGACTTAGTAGTCAGAGGGGGTCAAAGATTTGACTAATTATAGATAGGGTTATGCTTTTAGTAACTGTCGTTTGATTAAATTCGCGAATTGAAAAAATAATTCATCCGAGAATGGGCTGTAACGAAGGCCTAAGGTTTTAGTGTTTTCTCGGGGTCCAAATTCTAGAATTTTATGCGATATATCATTTGTGTATATGCGAGTCAGGCTCGTTGGATGTCCACTTACGTAAGATGAATCCGCCTATCTTCAAGGTTTCGAAATATTGTATTACACAAATATTTAGCTTGAGATACTGAATCGACCAAAGTTAGTAGGTCATCACAATACATGTCCTTTTTAATCGTTTCGGAAACAAGGAGGTGTTTTGATTCATGTGCGCGTGCTAATTCGAAAATACACCTAATGGCTAAGAAACTTGATGTCCTTTGACCGTAGGCAACGGTACAAACTTCATATGTGCTAAGAGGTTGCGAAGGGTATGATCTCCAAATAATTCTTTGGAGTGTTTGGTGTTCAGGGTTAATTAAGACGCATGTAAGCATTTCTGAACAATCAGCGGAAAGTACATATTTGAACCGCCTAAATCCCAGAACTATAGAAAATAAATCACTTTGTGGGATAGCACCATTTATCTGAAAAGCATTAAGTGATAATCCATTTGTTGTTAGTGAAGACGAGTTAAAGATTACCCGTAGTTTTGTCGTTGTGCTTTCCTTCTTAATAACGGGATAGTGGGGCATGTAGTATTCTAATTGATCTTGGTTATATGACCCAGTTCCTTATTCCTTATTCCGACATAAAGTTGACATACATGGTTCTTAAATCGGGTTTCGAAAGGAGCCGTCTTTGTAAGGATAGAAACTGCTTAATTGCCTTTGATTTAGATTCTCGTAACACCGTAGGTAAATTTGCAAGCGGCGTTGTTACAATGAATCTTCCATCACTATTGCGGATGGTAGTTTTTATAAAATTAACTTTGCAGCTTTATTTTTCGAGTGATTGAATAGGGACAGATGTATTGCAATTCTCCTGTTCCCAAAAACTTGTTTACTTCAACAAGTCTTTGATTAATAGGCATATCAAGAAAATTTTTGCAGACGTATATATAATGATTACCTTCGCATACGCACATACGGATGACTGAAATGGATTTTGATTTTTTGTAGAAACATGCGCTAGTGTTTTATCTTTGTATGATTTATTGAAATTTTTGCATTTGTGCGATGCACCATTGGTGCTGAGGTTCGAAAGCCTTGCACTGCTTATCAATCCTTTCTAGTAATCAACATCTCCGTTTCAAAAATTTTATTAGCGTCTCAAGATTTGGAAGGTCGTCTACATCATCCTTGATCAATTCGATTTTCCTTTTTTGTTACATATGGAAATTTGTCCGTGATGATATAAATTAGAAGACTTCCATTGACCTACAGGTTCACTTCAAACCTTTAACAAACGCGTATGACTCTGGAAGTATCAAGAAGTTGCCTCAATGCCGCAAATGATTCCCTTGATATTTTTTGAAATTCGATTATACTTTTAATGTAATTATGAATCATTAGCCTTTTGTTGCGGTATCTCCTTTCGAAAAGATTCCAGGCTATTTGATAGTTAAATGTGGTTACTTCTATTGATTCAATGACCTGTAAAGGTTCGTGTGACAAGGAAGATTTTAAAGATAAAAATCGTGCTGTCATCTAGTTTTTCGTTGTTGTGCACTAGACTTTTAAACGCATCCGAAAACGCGGGAAAACGTTCTAATTTTCCATCAAATTTCTCTAAGGTTAGTACCGGTAAACGGACATTGTTCACGCTTGTTACGTTTTGAGTGATGTAAGTTGCAAAGGGAGAATTCGAAGGGAGGTTTGTGTGTGTTCGCCATATTATCGTCAACGGGATCGTTCTGGACTTGCGTAACATCGATGTGATTACCGTTTTGTGTAATATCTGTATTCGTTTTAATTAATTATGTTAATTATTCATTATCCTCTAAGAATTTTGCAGCTTGCACAAGTTCGAAATATTGATTTTCAAATTGATTACGTTTTTGTAATGCATTTCCGAATTGATCGTCATCTACAAAAATTCCTATTTCGGATTGAATTTTGTCAAACTTATCTAGGAGTCTTTCGAAGTGCGAAATGCGAGTTCGTACCGTTAATTTTAATTGCAGTTCATCTAACAATTAAGCCTTAAAATTGGTCATTTGCCTCTTTAGCGTGGCGCGTTTACGAATTAAGGTTTTTAAATTATCGTTTGCTTTATTTGTTTCAACTATTGTTATTACTACGCTGGCAATTATTAATACTACGCATTAATACAAATAGAAGGTGCAATAAAATTTCTAGTATGACGAGATTAATAAAAGAAGGTAAAATATTAACGACTCACCGGTTGCATATTGAATTTCTTGTAGATATTCTCCATTTGGTTACGATGCAAAGACAGATATTCTGGTTAACGGCTACTGGGGATCGTGTTTCGGCTTCTACCTAAAGCCACGTAGCAACGTGATGGCTGCGTGGTTGATGCCAAAGAATTCCTGGTTTTTGGCTGGTTGAAAGTGGATCCGGCTCGAAGGACCAGAAATATGTTTACATTTTACAATGCGATAATAAATACATTGACATGTTCGAGTAATTTTATTTACACGGTTACGCATTATTAAATGCACAAATTATTAACTACAATATATTTGTTTAATTAGTAATGAAACTGCAAATAATAATAAATTTAAAAAGAAGGACTAAAGAACGTTTTGTGAACATAAAATAAACATTCGCTCTAATGTTCGCTGACCAAAACAAAATACCTAACAGATCATGCACATTTCAAACGCGCAGGATCTACTTAAACTTCAGAGTGGATTTGAAGATTTAATCAATGATTTTTCACAGTGTTTATACTTTTTTAATTCGATTTGGGATTTTTAAATATATAATTGATGAAAATAGGTTTATTACATGGAACAACAAGGAATATCTGAGAAGCTTATTGAAATATGGGTTGTTTTTGAAAAGGTTTCACAAAATATAACTGATGGATTGGAAGTCTTTAACTGCAACACTTCCTCCGTTCTCTAAAGCCCGATGTCGCACGATTACTGCTTTAATGCATTTTATTTACCATTTAAAATGCCGCCAAAAATAAATTGATTAAAGAAGACCCACAAAAAGTTAGAAAATGTTTGCAAAGATAGTAGCAAAAAATGCATCTTCCCAGACGTATTGTTTGCCAGAGTATTATCTCCTATTTGCTTAATAGTTTTAAATATAGAAAGAAATAATTACTAGACTAATCTAGAAACAGTCTCCACGAAAATTTGTAGACATTATTTAAGTTATACATCAAAAACAAATAAGGACGTTTACAGCAAATATTAAAAATATTGTTCATCACGCGCCAATGATTGAGAGGTCGAATACTCCCCGGCGAATGAAGTATGCGGTATCATGTATACGCGCCACCAACTGGTCTGGAGAAAAAGGCCAGAAGGTTTAAGCTTTGGAAATCTAAGCGATCATGTAACTGGACCACTGCGCCTCATTCCCACAAACCGGTTTTGTAAAAGTGACAGCAGGAGAAATTCATCTAACAGTACATTCTGGAAAAGGTTGACATATTCTACACCATCTAAACGTGGCGGAAACAGCAATGGCACAAAACACATTTACATTTTCCGCCCTGACCACGTCCCATGGACTGTAATGAATCATTACGTCTCTGTTCTAAACAAGAATAAAAAACTGTTGTACTTTCCGCGGGAGTAAGTAATATTACAGTCTCGACTTCGCCTCGAGCGCATATACACGTCTTGACTGCAACAAATTACTTTTGCTCTCTTGATACGTAAAGAACTATTAGTGATCCTATCCCTTGTAAAGGTCGCTTTGTAGCAGCACAACAGAATATTTACAAAGTCTGTTGTCTCCTAAGCTGTTGCAGCAACCGCCGGTAAAACGCTACTCCGGTTGTGATGTTTATATGCCGTGTATGTGGTACAGATACAAGCCTTGTTTGCGAAGAGTTCTTCGTACAACATAATAAGAGACACCTAATTGCAATCAAAGTCGTCGTGTGCTTATTTCTGCATGCTTTTCTACTAGATTTACAATTTTTTGTTCTAGTTAAAGAACGCGAGCTGTCCTGGCACGTTCTCGTTTATTTGTTTTTGCCCTGCCAACACAAGACATCTAACTTGTTATCGTTCACTGAAAACTAGCTAGAAGTAGTTCTTGAGGGAATGCTTTGGTTGTTTATCTGCTTAATTCATTTCTCGCACTTGGAATTACTCTGAATCTATCACAGGCTGATTGTTCCTTGCAGAAAAGCTCACTCACAGTGGATAGATCAAGAATTCGCATGGAATCAGTGCATCTAAAAATTTAGGTAAGTTTTCAGTGTGTTTTGGAAAGTACTGACGAATTAGTGGATTAGCTGGCGCAACGCAGTTATGTAAGTGTTAAATTGCCTACTATATATTTTGTTTGTTAACCCGTCTGTAAACGCAAGTTTTACTTTATAAATCTTATTGTACAGATCTAAAGTTTATTTGCTCGAGTAATTTGTCTTACATGTGTGATGTTTAATTTTTTACTACATGTATTAAATTGGGTTATTATTTCAATTTCAATATATTGTAAATCGACGTATTGTGTTTGGTTGCCTCTCTGTTTGATTTAACCATTGCAAATCAGTTTTGACGAACAGTGTCTAGTGTTTTTGGTGCTGCTATGAGCAATAGCAAACGTTAGTCATATATTAAGCTCTTCCGAAGCTTCAGGATAAGCTAACAGCTAACTTTATCGTCGAATCCACCCGCCTCTGAGCTAACCAAGTGACACATTAGTTGCCTGTTAACAGTAAGTTATTGTTACATCACTAAATCCCGTTTTTTTCCGTTATAATGCCAAATTGCAGGCAAGAGATATTTTGTCAGCAGTGGCGTTAGAACTTCTTCCACAGCTTCTGCAATGCAGGTGTTCCTACCGGATAAGTATAACCAACAAATCTTTATGTCATTTCAAAAATTTGGAGAGCATCGGTTAGGGGAAGTGTTTATTTTGATATGTTTTCTTTCTTCATTTTTTAATTTTTGTCCAGATTTTGATTAGAGCGAAAGAAACCACTCTAGTTATCACCAAAAACCGTTTATATAAAAGTACTATCTATCTTGAAACTACAAGTAAACATAAACTAAAAGCAATTTCAAAAACTCCCAAGCAGTTTCTGTTTGTAAATTAGTGTTATTCTAATCCCTAGTTTTATAAATTATTTAAGTTTTTAGAACTGTTGTCGCGCTTTAAGAAACTGAGCAAGTTGTAAAAGTGCACAGTGTACAACCAACAAAATAAAACAATCAGAAAAGAAAAACCTGCAAATACCTTTAAGTGTCGGAAAGTCCAGGTCTTCCACGATGATTCAAACCTCCTCGAGTTAAAAAAGGTTCGCATAAAACAAGACATACTTCTGGCTAAGCACCAGGTTAGTAAGATCGCAGTGAACGTCCTCACGTCTAAGATTATATCGAAGTTGGCTATTTGCATGACTTTTAATCAATTTTTCTCTAATCTGTCTACGTAAATGACTTAATAGAAAATCTGTTTCAGAATATGCAGCATCTGAATGAGAAGACTCGTTTTTCAGGTTCTTGTGTCTGTACTCATCAATCAAAGAGGGACATTGCACGACTAAAATCGCCGAAGAAATGTGTTTGTGCGTTACGAGAGGGTTTTTGTTCACTGAAAATCTATTGTTATTGTGTTATTTAGTTTATGAAAAACTCATTGAAAGTGAGTCCTGGAGTTATTCCGATTCTGTTTATCGGACATTTAAGAATTCTGCGAGTCTTTGAAAAGAGAAATTGCTTTAGTTATGGTTTTGTGGGTTAAATATTATTAACCAAAAACACCCCTGGCTCTAGTTTCAAGAATTTATTAAACATCAGTAATATTTGGGAATAGGTACCAAACCCTTTTGTTAATGTAAAATCGTTGTTTAGTAACTATGTTGGTTTCAACTATTTAATTGATAGTGATGAACAGTCGACGGTTTTGTAAAGTTGGTTGTGAAAGTGTACACCAACGTTCTGTTCTTTAAACAAAGTTTTGGAGGTGAATAAACGTTCTTGTTTAAGCGTTACTTCATGAATTAAAGTACGCAGGGGTCATTGACCGGTCGTTCAAATCAAGCAAACTGAGTAAAGAATTCTATTATATTGAGTTCAAACTTGGTGACGTCTTCTGTACAGATTCGGTAACAACTGTTTATATTACGTTACTGCAAACAACTTGTTAGAGATTTAAAGTTTTCTTCGCAAAGATTCAAAAAAATTTTTGTAGCTTTAAGTACCTGTCTTTAGTATAGTAGTTACATGTAATGTTTTAGCATAGTCTACAAGTGTGAAGCTTTTCAAGGAATTGGTTGATCAACTTGTAAGATTGTAAATTGACTATTTAAAGAAAATATTTTTTTCTGTTCTATTAGTAATATTGTGCCAGGAGGATTATAAAGAGCCTTACAATCTTAGGATTAACTATAAAAAGGCAAACAGAAAAATGGCATTAAAAGCATTTTACCATCTTTAGTATAGTATCGAATATCTTAAAGGCAGTATAGGCCTCTGGATTTGGAGATGCAGCAGACAAGCTAGCAAGGGCTAAAAGCAAAAATCTAATACAAGACGGAAACCATTTAAAGTAATCAAGCACGAAGCCAAAAGCTTTTCGGATACAACTTGCTTAACTTACTTGCAAAAGATAGAGTCAAATTAGCAAGGTTAAAAACACTATAAATAAAGTACACAAAACTTTTACAATTTTGGAACTTTCAAAACATTGTTATATTCTAAGATCTGAAGATGGGCATTATAAAGTGCTGTAATAGAATGGGTTTACACTTCAGTTCAATAGGTTGATCGTCGAATAAAATTGTGTTAAAACAATGTCTAATTAAGTGTAAAAGGATTGTTAATAAGTATTTGAAGCTATAAATCTTGAAAACAATGTTTGAATTGTTCTCTCTAATTGCTGCAGATGTATTCCCTCATTACCTTTCAAACAAATGCAAAGCAAGCAGTCCTTAACGTATGATTTCAATCAGACTGAAGTACATTACCAAACAATGTTAACTATCTTCGTTGAAGTTAAATAATCAATAAACACAATAGCTAGACTAGGTATCTCATTTCCTATTTAAACATTGCGTATACTCATGTTAAAATTGTCTTTGTTGCGCGACCTCTTCATTTATTCGTTCATTAGAAAAAGCATTCCTGCCTGAAAACTGGCACAAGCTTAATTTAATGTTGGGAATTTCTTACATATGTATATTATTATTAATTTGTTACTTCATTTTATCAAATTCATTACTAATTTTAATCACATACTTGTTTAATGTTAATTTTTATTGTTCGAACAAACATATCTTATTGGAATACTACTGTGAACTTTCACAGGTCAATTGTCAGTTATTTTCCGCGATACTACTTTTAATGTCATATGTGTAAATAACGCATTTTATTTTCACACTTTCCGAAATATACGTAGTTTTTCTAATTAGATTAAAACATATATATAGTGGTAACCAGTAAGATAGGGGTCTCTCTCTCTCTCTCTCTCTCTCTCTGTTACTCTTCTCTTACACAGTTATGGTTTCCAAATCTCATGGCACGCGACCGTCGATGCGCAGAATACGAATTTTAACCGGACGGCCTAACATGCATGATTTTTAAAATTTTTTTTCCCTTTCTTGTAAGTAAGCTCCGCCTTTTGCGTATTTGGCGTGCCATAGATTTGGAAACCACTCTACTCTATTATGGTTATTCTTACTTTTTGCTCGCGCTCAGATTTTAGTCAGTCAACTGAAAAAAAGCATTCAAGATGTTATTGACTATCGACGTTTAAATAATGTCACAATAGGTGATGCATTCCCTCTTCCAAAAATCGATGATATCTTAGACCAATTAGGTCATTCCAAATACTTTTCAACCCTCGATTTAGCATCTGGATTTTACCAAATATCAGTAAAAACATCCGACCAACAGAAAACTGCTTTCAGCACTCCTTTGGGTCATTATGAGATTAGTCGTATGCCCTTTGGTTTAAAAAAACGCACCCTCTACGTTTCAACGTCTTATGAACTATATTTTAAGTGGATTACAAAGATTGCAGTGTATTGTTTATCTCGATGACGTAATTTACGCGTTTTCACTAGAAGAACACACTTTAAAATTAAAAGCCATTTTTTATCGTCTTCGTTTGAATAATCTTAAATTGCAGAATTACTAATGCGAATTTTTAAAACGAGAAGTTTCTTATTTAGGCCATGTTATTTCCGAACAAGGTGTTCAGCCTAACTCGGAAAAATTAGGGCTATAGAAAATTATCTGTTATCTAAAGATGCAAAAATGATCAAACACTTTTTAGGATGTTGGCTATTATAGAAGATTTAAAGACTTCGCAAAAATTGCTAAACCTCTAACTACTTGATTAAAAAAGAATGTACCGTTTCTTTGGACCAATAAGGATCAAACCTTTTTCAACTCTTTTCGAAAAATCTTAATCACTCAACCTATTTTATGTTATCCTGATTTTTCCAAGGAATTTATTTTAAGAACGGACAGTTCCAATTTTGCAGTGGGATCAATCTTATTTTAAGGCAAGTTAGGGTCCGATTTACCTATAGCATATGCCTGTAGAACTCTTAATAATTTGGAACAAAATTATAACACAACCGAAAAGCTATAGTCTGGAGCGTCAAGCACTTTAGACTTGATTTATATAGTAGGACGTTTACAATTGTAACTGACCATAAGCCTCTAGCATGAGTGTTTAACTGTAAAGATCGTGAGATGACAATTAAAACTCGCCGAGTTTGACTATAAAATAGAATATAAATCAGGAAAACTAAACTAAATTTAAATGCATTTAATGGAATTGAGATAAAAAATTTGCAACCTCAGAATCTAAATCAAAACTCTAACACTGTAAACTCGTATCAACAATTTACAAAAATTAAAGATGGAACTTAAACTGGTAATCCTGTCTTAATAACCGTAGTTAAGGATAAGCCTTTTCAAAATTTTATAGAATTTCACTACAAAACCTTTAACATATCCAAAATTAACATTCTATCTTTTGATGAATTTAAATATTTTCCCAACGCTTTGTTTGTTTTTCGAAATGATTCAATATATTTTTAAAGGTACTAATTATAAACCAATAGGGTTAATTAGAGAACGTATCCAACCTAAAACTGTTACATTCATTTTTTATGAACCTGACATGGGTCCTTATCCTCACTAACTCCGGTTAGC
This sequence comes from Ignelater luminosus, assembly GCA_011009095.1. Lineage (NCBI taxonomy): Eukaryota > Metazoa > Arthropoda > Insecta > Coleoptera > Elateridae > Ignelater > Ignelater luminosus. The sequence continues at coordinate 35,734 of VTPC01006355.1, read as the reverse complement.
TTCACCGATTGTCATTTACTAACTTTAATCTATTTCACCATTCTTATAAAAATTCTTACGAAAATATATACTTTTAGACCACCTTATATATCATTGAAATGAAATTTTTAATAAATTTGCTGGTATTAAATTTATGTTGCACATGGGACTTTTCTATGTATTAAAAATCTTCTGAATTATTTCGTTGTAATTACTCTGGGATGACCAGGATTAATCTTATTTTGTTATCTATAGTTATCTCTAGTTGCCAGATGTATTGTAAGGAACTTCTTTTGCTTTTGTAGAATTAATTTCTGCTTGTTTGTGTGATTTCTTTCGTTTAATAGTTCTGCTTGACATTTATTTGTTTTCAGCTATTTAACCGAGATTATCTTTCATCGCTCCGTCAGCTATTGAGTAACTATTAGATTCAGGATTGATTGTATCAGTTTTGGTTAATTTAGGGCTATCTGCAGGCGACTTTGTCTGAAATTTTGATACAGTAGCCTTCTCTCTAAATTCCCTATTTACTTATTAGGTTTTAAACCAATTTCCGGTATGCCTTATTAGTGTTTCTATTGTTTTCATTGATATATTGCCGTTATCTTATAGGAATGCGTGTAAGCTGGAGATTGTTTTCCTAAGGTTAGAGTTTTCTTTGTAATTTTTGAACAAATCCGTAGTCGCCAAATATTCTTTTGGGGTCTTCTGACTGAAATTTTAAATGGTCATTGGTTGGAGATTGTGCATCTGCCGGCCGAATCTCACTTCGAATTGAGACGGGGGTCAGTTTTAAGAACTCGCCATGTGGGAGACTGACGTGCAGTTCAGTGTCCATTGTACGGTTCTGACCGTTTATTTTATTTTCCCTATTTTGTGGGAAGTGATTAGTTCTTTTTTGCGGGTGTGTGCATGCACTCCCTTGTGGGTCTTTTTTATTAACTTTGGACCTTTTCACTTTCGTGGATTTTATTAAGAAGCTTCAAATACACTGAAGGTATGTTGATCTGTCTCATTTTTTTTTTTCTCTATTATCACTGTTTGCGTGTCCTCCATAGCTTCTTTGGGGGGAGCCCGCAGTGCCCTCTGTTTTTTTGGGAAAGTCGCCATCCCTTGGTGTGAACCGGTAGCTTCCTTAAGAGGATCAGCTTGCTGGAGGTGTCAGCGCTCTTGGGAGTTTTCTCGGACCGTGGATTGCCTGAACAAATCTTGTTCACCTGTATTTTTCTCTTCAGGACCATTTAGTCATTAGAATAGAGTCACCTGTAGTTTAGTGAATTACTTGTAAACAATTCTTTTTCATTTGTCTTGTTAAACTGTTTCACTTTAATTATGGTATTTAATGTTTTGCTTTACGATTTATTTCGGCGCTCTGAAAAGTTTCGAGTTAATTTTTAAAGTTTTGAAAACTTTATTTCATGAGAAGATTATGCAAATAAAAATTTTATTTTCATATTTCTTTAACCGTATTTGTAAATAAAATTTGTTGTTTTAATGATTTCATCAATGATAGGACACAAATATAAGCACAGTTTTGTGTGTTTTAAATTCTGTTTCAAGTTATGAAGAAACAATTGTTTTCCGGTCTGATATAATGCTATCTCAGAGGAATCTTTATTTGAAGTAAGTTTATTATATTTTTTTGTTCTGATATTGTGTTCCTGTCGCACATATTTTATTGTAATTTCAACAAACTTGTTTAATGTTTTGAGAATTTAAAATTTCATTGATTGCTTATACAATTTAATTATATTAAATAGTATTTCAAATTTTATTAGGCTACAATTTTTTCATGAAGTTACAGTATCATTTTTTTAATTTTTTTTAATATATTAAATTATCTTAATAATTGGCGCCCATTCATTTGCTAATTTTTTATTTAGGCTTGGATTTGCTATTGTGTAGTATTTATTTCAAGATCCTAATTGTAGATTCTATACTAAATAATTTTATGATATATTTTGATGATTTTCTTGATGACACAATATATGATATATCTATGTACATATTTTTTTGAATTGACATCAATAGAATTGCATAAAATTTATTGTGTTGTCTAGTTATTTGATCTGCCCCTCTCATTCGGCCACGATCCAAGACCCCGACTGTAGTTAGTTGGGCAGACCATAAGAAGGTCTTTAAATATAAGGAGCTGTAACGCGAGGTTACATTTTAAAACAAAAGAAAAAATTGCTAAAATTCTAGGAGATAGTTATGATTCTAAATTAGCACGACATTTATGTTTCACAAAAGCATATAGACGTATCAAAGGATTATACAAATGAGACTCTATAAAAAAAGATATTAAAAATTAAATTAAGTGATGTCCACCTTGTCAAATAACTAAGACAAATTTTAATCCACCTAAAGCCCCATTGGAAATTACTTTAACTTCAAATCAATCCATTCGAGAAATTAGCTATCAATATCGTAGGCTTCCTTTCACAGACAATAAATAATAAGAGATTTATTTTAACCATGCAAGCTGACTTGACCAAATACTTTTACGCCGTAGCAATACCCAATCACAAATCTAGAACCATTGCCGAACAATTATCAAATTTCATAATTTTATTCGGCATACCAAAAGCTTCAACGCACGAAGTAAGTGTTGAATTCCTCATGAGACAGACGCGTTTCCCCAATTACTCGTGTAATATGTTATTTAACCGAACGAATGCCTCTTTACCATACACCACCAAAATTTGGAGGGCGACCGAGGATAAAATGCCATTGTGTGTTATTCTTCGTGGCAAAGGGGTTAATAATATTCGTCTTGAAACTGACACTCTTATAAAATTGTTGTAATTCACTTTTTGCTCCGCGAAAATTGGTGATGTTATCCGAATAAATATTTTTGACATGCCCTCGTCTAACTATAAATCGTTTTAGTGAGTTCAGAAACGATTGCGTGGAGAGATTCCCTACTAGCTCTAGGTGTACGGCCTTGGTGGAAAAACATACTAATAAGCAAATGCAAGCATTTGTTGTTTGTTTGGAACGAGAACCACCTTTCAAAAGAATCGGTCCTGCATAATCAATAACACAATTAGCAAATGGTTTAGTAGGTTCTGTTCTTTCTGCAGGTAAATGTCTCAAGATATGTTGACAGTTAAGCGGCTTATTACGAAAACATGGCACACATTTATGCAGAATTTTTTGACACCGATTGACCTCCAGGAATTAAATAAGTTTGTCTTAACGAATATAAGGGGGTTTGCGGATCACTGTGTAACAATATTTCATATTATTAATTATATTATATTCGATATTATGACAACAAACTTAATTCCCATGAATATAAAGTTGATGACTTAGTTTACATCTTAAATAAACAAAATATCTCTAACCTTAATAAAAAAACTGTCTCCTAATTGTATAGGCTCCTTTAAAATTACAAAGGTATTTGGAAACTACACAGTTCAAATAAAGAAGGCAAAAAATGCATTACTTACCATACTAATCTATTAAAACCTTTTGTTACAGGAGAGCTGTAGAATTTTAATTCTAGCTCAAAATTTAAGCTGAATTAGAATACATGAAAATACATTAAATGCCAACACTGAATTATTCAACAATTTTCAAAATATACAACTTCTACTCTAGATAAAAATAAAGTGAAACAAGTCATTAGTGAACAAATAATATTATTAACGCAGCTTACTGCAAAATTAAATAAATATTATGATCTACTTATATCTTCTTTTATCTTCGCACAACATAATATCTTACACCCACCAGTAATATCACTATTTACGTTGATGAATGAATTATCAAAACTAACTTTGTATAACGACCAGCAGCTACCAATACCTCTTTCTTATTCAACTGTTTATAAATATTACGAGATTAAGAATATTCTCATATTTGCCATTAAAGTACCCTAGCTGAAAATTTGCAATATAATGTCTTTAAACTTTATCCTTTGCCTATATCGCACAATGCTACCAATCTATACTCCTATATCCGTACCGTAAACAGTTGTAACTCCATTCTGGAAAAGTTTCGGGGAGAGGCAAATAAAGTTTTCATCCACACAGAAAATAGTCTGATTATTAAAGGAATTGACAAAAACAAATGCATCTTTTAATGCAGACTGCAAAGACTTAATACTGAGAAAATAGTTTTTATTTGGGTAAATACATGTTACCTTGTTTCTTATGTTTTAATATATGTTTTTTAATACATGTTTCTTGCGTAAAGTTATTTTTGTAAAATAAGATACCAGGATCGTCTCTACGCACCTCAAGCCACATAGTTGCAGAAATATGAAATGGCTGTTTGTCTACATTTTGCTTTCTATTAGTAAATGGGGTGGATGAATCCAAATACAAACCAGTAAAATTTTTAAAATCAACTACTTCCATAGTTAATACTCTTGCTCCGGACGACCTAATGAGGTGTTGCTAGTCCCATAGAGTAGCAATCGTCATCGTCGACTGTATTTTTACAGTCCGTTCTATCAGCGCGTGAATATGGTCTGCCTCCATATAGGTATGACCTCTCAACAAAAACTTATGGTCTACTTGCTTTAAAGAAGGACAGATGTTCAAGAGATAGAAGTAATTTACGGCCATCATTATATTTCTATTCTGACTCGGGCAATTGTCAGACCAGATGATATGATTTTCAACATCGGAATTACTTAATACTTGTTTAGCCCATTTAACCAATCCAGAAGCTATTTCATGTTCTCCTCTTCCTGCTTGAGACTCATCCCACTCTATGCAATATTCTTGCTTCCCAGAAGCGTCATAAATAGTCAGAGTCAGTGTTCATAGTTTTAATAAGTAAAAGCTCTTGCTGTTGGTTAAGTAAGGGGTGGGCAGGCACTTCTGTAAGTCCAGCATAACCACTTTTGTTTTTCCTTGTAGGTTTTTGCTATCTCGCTTTGCTGCGTATCGAACTTCAGCATCTTCTAGGTGCTGATCGTATTGGCTTTGGATATTTTCTATGTTTTGGTTGCCTGCACTTTTTTGTTAAAGTTGCATTCTAAAATTGTCACAGAGATCGCATGTATCCTTTGATGGAGATTTAAATGATAAATTAGATTCAACATTGAATATATGGCGGTAAAGCCAAGGTTTGGCAGTCTCAGTTTAGGGTAAATTGTTTTCGTCACATTCTATTTTGTACAATCTGTACATTTTATCAATGTTTAGATCACTGCCTAAATACAGCTTACTTGTTTTATTGCGACTGTAATGCCTATTATACCTAGGGAAAGATCTAATGTGCATTCGGATACCATCTTTTACAGTTTCCGGTAATTTTTGGGTGTACGTGTTCAAAACCTCCGAGATCTCTTTTGCGAGGCATTTTCAACAACAGTCTCTGATATACCCAAAGTGTTTAAAAAGAATATTTTGCATACTTTGACCAGACCGCTATTAACTTCAAAAGTGTATGTTATTGATTGTTTTCTTTGATTTCCTGGTCTCTTCCGACAAATTGGTCTGCTCTCTATTCTAAATAAAATAAACTACCTTTTTAAATCTCAACTCATATTCTCACACCAATAATTAGTAAAAATACTTCTACTGCTATTTTCATCTATTTTGTCTGTACATTTCTGTTTACATGAAACACATCCAGGTTTCATGGCCTTTGCAGCAATGATCTTTCCTGTTTTTAAAAAGTGCTGCTTTCCAGATACTGTTAACTTCATTTTGTTTTTGTTACTTTCCATTGATCTTGATTTCTGAGTCTTTTTTTTAGTTTAGTCTTTTTCTTGTTCATAGCTTCCTGATCAGCTTCAACATTTTGATCTTCATTATTTTTTTGAGCGTTCCTGTTATTCTCAAGAATGTTGTCTTCATTGTTTGATTCTGATGGTATAAAGTTAGGATCTCTGTCACTATCATCAGAATCGAAGGGTTCGTCTTCACTTTCAGGAATTTCGTTAGTAACGGGAATTGACTGATCTTAATCTGTACTCCGACCTCAATTCGAGCATTATTTAAAGATAAAAAATCAATGTTAGAGTTTAATACTCAAAATTTTGTTTTTATTTTTGTTTGTCCTGCGCAAATACTCTTTTGTTTTATTAGTTACGTTCAGAACGTCACACGAACAAGTTCGTGTAATTAAAATTCAATTGAATAAATTGTATTTATTGTACTGTATGTGTTCTTTCGGTGGCTTTCCCTTTTCCTCCCCTTCACTCATCCCGATCAAGGATTTCGAGCCGGGGCAGCACAGAGGTGAGTACCCCTATCTTTTTGTGTGTTTTTTTAATTAAAATACAGAACTTGTTCGCGGCCCTTGCCGATTTCGCAAATTACAGTCCACAAAGTATAGAATATAAATTCCCAAAACAATCACTTAATGAATACATCGTATAATTCAAAAAAGTCTTACTTAAATCTGGTTAAGTTTGCAAATTATAAAAGCATTAATTAAGAAAAGTCATTGATGCCATTTTACCACGACCAAATTTGAAGGCAGGTTCTTTCAATCGGACGTTAAATTTTATAATAGGTATAATAACAATAATTAAGTACCTTTAACAGATGTAGAATGACCTCACCACTAAAATTTTCCTCAAAATTAACACATATTTGATCTATTTTCTCTTCATCATTTTTGATAACATTTGAGGCATCTAAAATAACAACAAGATATTATAAATGGTAAACGGTCGCATCTCCCTCTTAAGAATTTAAATTACAATTTCGAGTACTGATTGTATTGATAGTATTGTTTTATCAAAGTGTCATTTAACAACAGAAAGTAAAGAGAATAATAACTTTGACTACGTAAAGCAATGAACATGATTACGACCACTTCTGAAAGATCTAAATTACAATTTAAAATATACCTAACCTCAAAAACTGAATGTTAAAATATCCAAAAATATTAGTTTTACGACAGAAAATGTACTTACCAAACGTAATAGTAGGTTCTTCTAGAGCATTTACTGCCAATTCCAATATTTTAAGTGTCCTTGTAGACATTTTCCCAAAGTAATAAACAGTTTTACAAGTTAGAAGATAAATGCAAGGCTCGTTTGGAGATGTAATCGTTTACCTCAACATAGCAACAGGTTCAGCGCGTGCGCGAGAAAGTCACAACTGGAGACAAGATTGTTTGCCCTAAATTAAACTGAATATACTGCTATTTCTAAGTAATATTTTAGTTTAGGCCATCAAGCTGGATTTACGGTCTTTTACCATGAAACAAAATCGAATTCTTCGTATAAGAAAATGTAATACATTCAATGTAACCGAAAATTGGAGATACGATTGTTTACCTTTAACGTGCGGAATATAAATCGTTTAAATTTCTATCTATTAATTATTACAACAAAAGTTTATTACGTAAGCCTAAGAAGTTTGGAAAGATGCTTCTCAGTTTCCAAACAAAACCTTGTGTGTCAAGAAACTCATGTAGTTAGACTGTCAGAGAAACCATCATGCTAAACCACCCTGTTGCTCACCACAACAAAGAAGATACCCGCTAGTTGCAAGGTACACACAATCCCAGCCAAAATGGAGATATGGCAACCGCTAAATAATAATAAATGGATCTTCGTCGCTTCTCAACCATTACAACTTACTTTGACGTGCAATCAACATCTAATTTAAGATATACAAATATACTCTACTGTCGTTCTCCAACTTCACCCTACTTGTAAAGGTTGCACACATTCGTACATCTTAGAACTAAATCTAGAGTACACAGAAGAATACTACTACTGTAAAATTCCGGATATTAATATCGTTGTAGATGATTGTTGTGTTGAAAAACCACAAAGATTCAACAGGACAACTGTTTTGTTATCACTAATCAAACTGCTCAGTGTAAACTTTGAAGAGCTAAAATATGCTAATCATAAATTAGCCCCAGTAGATGAAGCCATAGAAAAACGTAAGATACAGCCTCTCTCTCGTACTCTTCTCTTACACAGTTACACTATTACGGTTATCCTTACTTTTCACTCACGCTCAGATTTTAGACAGTCAACTGGAAAAAAACATTCAAGATTCAAGTAAAGTGTATTTATTGTGTTTTATTGTTTTATTATTTTAATAAATATAATAAAAAACGTAATTAATCTTTAAATTCAAAAAGCATCAAACTCAAGCTAAACTGGGAAGGCGACATTAAGCACACAAAAAAGACCGTATAGGTATATGAACAATCATATACAGTTATTAGTTACATTTTATATTAGTTGAATTATGTCCAATCAGTAAAAATAGCCTAGCGGAAATTGAGGGCACGCCTAGGTATTACCACTTCTCTTTTTTTTTTAGTAAAAGCGAATTAAATTTAGAATGAAATTGAAAACTTTTTATACACTAACAGTCTATTAACGTTGTATACCTGTTGAATGCAATATAGTCTAAACAATCATTCGATAATAAGGCAGCGAAATACCTCAGAAAATGGGGCATTGCAATAAAACAAAAGAAAATACCAATTTTCTTTATTCGCCCAGCACCGAGAGAACAAAAACTGACAATTATTGCTTCCGCGTTTTCTGCCTCCGGCAAGGTGTTAACTTATTTATTACGAAACGCTACCGACACTAATCTTGGCCCTTAGAAGCCGTCTTCTCTCGAATAAATAACATTATAATGGAAATTTAAATACAGGGATTTATACAAGACTGTAAACAAGAGGCCGTCTCTGAATTTCTTAATGATGGTTCCTGCATATAAAATCATGTTATCAAAATATCCTTTCCTTTATAAGAGACAGCAGTAGGAAACCAGAAAAAGGTAGTGTATAACCAGAAACATTAATTTCTTGTGGTCGGCCTCTTTTTTCTTTATTGTTTTAGTTTTTAGATTGCTTCTTTATTGGATTACAAGATATTAAAAATTGTTATGTACCATAATGGAATTTACGTCTGACAATTAGCCCTAAACCCATCGTCAAAGATAAACCTAAGCTCATTACCATAAGGCTGTTCTTGTTTAACTACTAAGCACCTATAAGATTCTCAATGCCACCTTTACAGGCGAATACCGGAAGGGCTTAATTAAGCCAATGAGGATTATGTAAGAGAATTAATGGTCCTTTCTCAAGCTAAACACGGTTAGTTTAAGTCCAACTTATACAACAGATATCACAGTTAAAAATTTGTACTCTTGCAACAACACATAAACGGATGATTCGTTACCTCTTTTTTTACGCTACGATGATGTACACAATTAAATTTAATTAAGTGGCAACAAGAGCCTGGCTATTCTCATAGAATTTTACGGCCTCCAGCCATCGATAGCTTTGTTTTTTATGGCGTTAGGGCTCGATATAATTTGGATCATATTTCATTTGGAAAGGTAGAGTAATAAACAACGTCGGTGAACATCTCAATCCGACCGCCCCGATCATTGTAGTTATGTTGTATATGGTCCGGACGGTTAGGGATATATCGGTTCATCCCCGGTGTTTTCTATGCTCCGGGAATAGGTATTTATAGGGGAGATGTTCAAGAATACAAAACGAAGGTAACCGGTAGAAACGTGCCGTCATTTGTTACGTATACAATTTCAAACATTCTTCGAAGTTCTTATAAGCACATTCAAGTTTGATCAAATCCTTTTTATAAGAGGCGAAGGTTATTTTCGAATAAAATAGAAAAAGGTGTCGTAAGACTACCTTCAATGGAAATGCTTGGTGATGCTCCTGTCCTGAGGATGATACACGGCTTCCGTAAATCACGCTAGTCCTTGGATCCATCTGCTGTGTTCATACAGGCGTATTCCAGGGGTTAGATGCAAGTAAGTAAAACGTTGTTCACTTTTGGTATTAATAGTAATCGCGTAAAATTATTTGAGTTTGTTTTATGGATTAGATTACAATGGCATTTAGGGTTAACATTCTTTGTGGAAATTTTTTTACTTGACGTGAATTTATTACAATAAAGAAAATATTAGTTATAAAGTTATTTTTAGTTGTTGGTTAACTGAATTAACAAAATATTAACATCTATGAGTTACAAACATTTTAGAAATTTATTGAATTGATGATAAGATAAACTGTGGGACCTTCAAATTAAAAGCTACCTTATGGATATTAATAACAACTTTCCTTCCCCTAAATGATTCTGATTGAGCAAAACAGACATCGGCTGTTGTGTTGTTGAGAAGATAAAATTTCAAATGATGCAAGAATTTCATTAATAATTAATTCAATGGTTAGAAAAGGTTTCCTCTTCAATAAATCATTTTTTAATGATAGTGCTATTAGTACGTATTACTTATAGATTTCATACCAATCTCTCAAGTTGAGAAGCCACGATATTCTTCTTCTTCCCACCCTTCTTTTGCCTTGGGTTTTACCTTGCATGACCAGTCTTAACATGGTGTACCTTGAACCTCGAATTATATATCCAAGATATTGCAATTTTCTGGTTTTAATTATGTCTATAACTTTCATGTCTTCGGTGTTCGTTTTCTGTCCGTCCAAGATATTTTTAGGATTCTCATGTATACCCACATCTCAAACGTTTCCAATTTTTAGGTGGTTGCTGCATTAAGTGTTCATGTTTTCACTCCATAAAGGAGAGTTGTGAAGACGTAGCACTTTCCCAGTTGAACTCTTAGCTCCTACCTCTAATTTCTATTTGTGAGTACGTTTTTCATTTTAATAAACTTAGCTCGCGCTTACTCTATTCTTATTTTTATTTCGTTGGCGTATTTGTTGGAAAAATTAGCCATTGTGCCAAGGTACATAAATTTATCGACTTGTTCTATATTCTTTCCGTTAATTATAAAATTCGTGTTATTTCGGTGAATTTTTGAAATTTTCATGAATTTGGTTTTCTTTATATTTAGAGTTAGACCGTGTCTCTTACTACATTCAGCCACTCTTGTCGACAGTCTCTGTAGATCTGTTATGTTTCGCATATCTTATATTGTTTATCGGTGTTACATTTACCTTTATTCCTGTTGTTTCTCCTTCAAAAGTCTTCTTTAAAATTTCTTCAGAATACGCATTGAAGAGTGTCAGTGACAAAACGCATCCTTTTCTTATTTCCATTTCTTCTGATGTTTTTTGATCGATGCATATTGTCGCTCTCTGGTTATAATATAGATTTGAAATGATCATTAGGTTTCTGCGATCAGGATGTTTATCTTTAAGGATGTTCATTAATTCGTCAAGGCAGACCCTATCGAGTGCTTTATTATAATCAATAAAACATGCATATACAGCTTGATTGACATCTAGGCATTTCTACACTAGCAGGTTCGAGGTAAATAGGGCTTCTCGCAGTCCCTTGCGGAATTCAAACTAAGCTTCGCTTACGTCTATATCTAGTTTTTGGTGGATTCGTTTATGTATTATTTTTAGAAATAGTTTTAGTGGGTGAAACATCAAGCTGATGGTATGGTGATCGGTGCATGCTTTGGCATTTGGTTTCTTAGGCAAGCAGACAAACACAAACACCAACTATTCCCTGAGAATATGTCTAGTTGTGTAAATTTTGTTGAATAGTTCCATCAGTGTGTTCATGCGATTCTCATCAATGAGTTTGATAACGTCACAGGGTAGTTCGTCCGGATCAGGACTTTTTCCATTCTTCATTGATCTTACTTTACTTTTTCCTCATTTATTTCTGGTCCTAGTCCTTCTTTCGAATTGGGTTTAGAAAAATCCGTATTTACAACAATTCTTCTATGTATTTCTTCCATTTTTCCAACTTCTGATTTGTATTCATTATGATGTTACCGTGTCTGTCTAGATCTGTAGGGATTTGGTTTTTCCTTTGTATGCCTACAAGCTCTTTGATTTTTTATGTAAAATAAATAAGTCGTGTTTGTTCTCAAATTCTCCTATCTCTTTGCATATATCTTCAAAATATTGTTCATGGGCTTGTTTTATTTTCCTCCTAATTTCCTTATGTAATTCTTTGTATTTGTTTGGGTCTTATTTCTTACATGTTGTTCCATCATAGACAAGATTTCATCGGTCATCCAGGCTTTCATTTTAACGCAGAGTATATTCCTTCCGTTTAACTGTATTTTCTGAAGTATGTTGAACTTTTACAGCTAAGATTGTTTTCTGGTTTAATATTACTCCATTTGTAAAACTTTAATTTGATTAAGTTGGATTATCCTTATCACAATGCAGTGTTTCATACATTGTAACATCTCTAATTACTACCGTGTAATTTCTCTATGGTTTATCATTTATCTTTGGATAAGCAGATCGGAGTTAGGTAGTTCTCACTTGTTCATTTCTCTAAAGGTAGCTCATGCGTGCTTGATCTTTTGCTTTTGGTTTAGCCAAAACGAATTTAAGTGGGGATTTCTTATCTGTTCAATCGTATCGCTTATTCGTTTTCTTTTCTACTCGAATTGTGTAATTAACCGTTATGTCCTGATGAAAAGGGAATTTTTCCTGTTCATAAATTAGTCTTTCGCTACTTTTAAACCTAGAAATTTTCTAGAACCAAGATTATCTTTGTGGGGGGGGGGAGAATCGTCCCGAATATGAGAATTCGTTCCATCGCTAGAAGATCCAATTGGGATAACGCATGACGTTGTAGAGAACGTGTCATCTTATGATATTACATTCTCTACTACGCCTTTGTTGTAATAATCATAGTCGAAATAATGAAACGTGCTCAATTAAATTGATTCATCTCACGGCTTCCTGAACCGCGTGTCAAAAATGGACCCGCCAACCCCTTTCCCCTCTGATCCTATTACTAATTATTATTACTAAAAAGGAAGATACACCGAGCCGTAGAGGGTATCTCTACCGTACTTCTTCCTTTGCCTATCTGTCATTAAAAGAAGATGGCCTTGGAAATGATCAAATCAAGTTGCTTTGCCACACCCCTATATTTATTATCTTTGATTAATCGTAGTTTTTCCTCTCTAAGCACTTTTTGTCCACCTTTCGTCAACTGGCCCGAGTGGCCTGGGTTATCGCTTCGTCCGGATGCCAAGCCTAACGTCTCAGAAGCCGGCAACGAGACGTATCTACATGACGAAAGGCCCGTATAATTTCGCCGGACAAGGCATCTAGCTCTTTTGCCAAAAGCCCCGTATCCTTAGAAGCCCCATGGCTCTCTTATTATTCTGGCGCGCTGACTAGACAGACAGTCTATGGCAGGTTTGAGTTCTATAGATTAATTTCAAGATAGATGAAGATTGGGGTCAAGGCAAAAAAGGAAATTTAATCTTCTCAGTGGCCTACTTATGTGCCCATTTAAAATATTAAATTTGTGTTGGGATCTTCAGTATGTCTACTCTTTTAGCAAAGCGTTTCAATTCTTCCCACCATTCCTTCTTTTTACTTAAAAAGCCTACCTCGTATATATTTTATGGCCATTTATATCCTATTTGAACTAAATTTCTATTACCTATTTCTCTAGCTCGTCTTTCTAACTTACATTTAAACAATACGTGTTTCGCGTTATCCTCTCCCTCCCCGCATGAACATCCTATTTCATATTCGTTTAATTTGCCCATTTTAACTAAGTAAGATTTAAAGTTTCCGTGTCCTGTAAGCAGCTGTACTACATCTTTATCTAATCTCCCAATTTTCCCCATTATTTCAATATTTGGAATAAATTTTTGTGTTAATCTGCTGTAGTTTCCTTTTCACACCTATCATTCCAAAGTTTTTTTAAATTTTTTCTAATCCTACTTTTAACTAATGATCTAGGGGCAACATTTAATATTATTTTATTTTCTACTTCTTCAGCTTGTTAAGGACAACATATTTTTTGTGGTTGTGACAAGCCTCATCTCAGCGAGGGTAAGCGGTTTGTATTCTTGTTTTCTAGGTCTCATACAAGATGTCTGGTCTCTTTAGCTTGTTCCTGTACCTAAACTGGTTGTGTATCTAAAAGTATTCCCAAACCTAGAATCTGAGAATTACTCCCTGTAGTTTGTGTGCCACAACTTTAATTTCGGTTGTGGTGGAAGGTGACAACTTCTGTAGAATCCTTTAAACTGGTGGCCAGATTGTTTGCAGCAGTTTTTGTTTAAGTTGATTTCTGCTTAGTTTTGAATGGTGGTGCCGGCGTACTAGCTGCACATATGGGACCCAGTTTATCATCTTAACATGCTCGGCGTTAAATATTTAAAGTGTTAACAATTGTGTTTAACACCTTAAAATTAATTATTCTACTTTTATTTTTATTCTACTTTTATTTCTATTTCATTTAAAAGCATTCGAACGATATCACCCCTAATTTGTTAGATTGTTTAAAGTTTTTTTTATTATTTAGATTTTTTTCATAAATAAAGGGACTTCTTGCAAACTTAGGAAGCATGGATTAAGAGGGTTGTTTTTTGTGCGTTGTTAGATGCATTTTTTTTTCACATTCATTTTTGCAGCGCTGTAGAATTTAGAGGTTGAATATCGTAGTAAGTCTGTTATTTTGTTACCCTTAATTGTGGTTTCTTAAGTTTAATTTGGTTGTTTAAAAATCTTTGTGGTTTATAAAATAGTCTTAATGTCCCCCAAAATTCCACAATCGCACTCAAGAACCTCGTCTAAACACCCCACAGTCTTTTCAAGATCCAAGTTCTCTTTATCAAATTTAAGAGAAATGTTCCTTAGTAGATTTGCTGACTGCACAAGTGTATCTGAGCAGAAGCTTGTTTACCAAAAGAGAGTAGACATAAAAAGAAACTACATACCGCAATTGCAGTTGGATGAGCCGAAAAGAGAAGTGGCGGAAGCTCTTTATGCGAGTATACCTGATGATAATAATCCTGAAACACAATCTCCAAAACCAGAACCACCAAATAGTCCTGAATTCCAAGACGAGAGGAGCAATACTAACGATAATTAATGATCACCGACCTACACCCCTACTGATGCCTGCCACTACCAATGATCCTGATTCTCAATTGGCAGGAGTTAGATCATCGTTTGACAGAGCGATACTTAAGTTCAGGGATATGGATCCAACAAAGCGCCCACGAATTCCCAATCAGAATAACTCTAAAAAACTTGCTGTTGTGTTAAAACTCCTTGACATTAGAATTCTCCCCTACTATTTATCACCAGATGATTCCTTTGAACATGTACGCAGTATCATTTATGCCACAGCAGTTACTACTGTTAGATGCAAGAAGACAGGACAAAATGATGCCATGAGAAAGGAGACTAACTAAAAAGGTTGACAGATTGAGAAAAAAAAATGGTCAACTGACTGCTTTTCATAATCGCCAAAATGGAAAAAAATTGTTGAATAGGATGAATGGCAACATCTTATAGAGACTCTTGAGCAGAAACTTGTTGCCAAAGCAAAAAAGCTCTGACGATATCGTATATCGAACAAACGAAAATCCAACAATTAGATGTTCAAGAAAAGCGAAAAGATGTTTTACCGCAGTTTTCAGAAATCGAATAATGCAGCAGGCAACGGAACTTCAAATGAAGAGGAAGTGCATAGCTTTTAGTCTTCTTTGCTTTGATCGGTGCCTGTACAGCACAATCAACTTGTCAGCTGGGTTCAGCGTGAACAAAACAGAATGGAGTCATTGCGGAATATGAAGAATAATGAAATATCTTTAACTGAACTAACAGCCATTATCAGCAGTGCGCATAATTGAAAGGCAGCGGGCACAGATGATATTCAGAATTTTTGATATAAGCCTCGTTTTCTTGTAAGGCACGTTTTGTGTTCCTAAATTTCTTACTCAAGGGATTACATATTTACTTTCCAAAGATGGTGATACAAGGATTCAGAGAAATATAAGCTTATTGCCTGTATTCCTACGGTTTACAAATTTCTTATATCTTGTTTAACAAATAAGATATATCAACACTGTGAGGATCGTAGCTCCAGAGCAGAAGGGTTGCACCAAGAACTTTCAAGGATGCAAAGAGCAAATCTTGATAGACTCAGTAATCTTAGAACAAGCTAAGCGCAAGCAAATAAATCTTGATCACAAAAGGGCTTATGATTTTGTTCCTGACACGTGGCTCCTCAAGGTCCTCCAAATCTGCAAAGTAAGTGAGCCCATCATAACATTGCTTAGACACCTCATACCCCATTGAGAGACTCAGCTTAACGTAAGTGTTAACCGTCGCTATTATTAATGTGCTGAAAGGTCTCTTCTCGGGGAACTCTTTGAGCCTTTTATGGTTTTGCTTGGCATTGAATCCCCCTCCTTTATGTTAAACACCACTAAGTTAATAGAGAGACTCAAGAGATAGTCTGTCACTTGAGCTATATGGATGATAATTAATTGTATGCTGGTGCTCTTGAGCGTATTAGATTTCTGATGAAACCAGTCGAGCTATTTTCTAGTGATAGACTTCGGGCTTGATAAGTGTCGAACGCAAACAGTGATGAAAGGTACTCATACTGCAAGTGGATTCGAGCTGGAGAGTGGAAGGGTAATTGAATCTTGATATGCAACAATCAGTTAGAATACAGCACGGTCAAATCAAGTTGAAGACAATTGAGAAATTACAGTCACGCATAAGTAACATAATGGAGGCGCAGTTAACAGGGAAGGATACCGTGAAAGCGATTAATACTTACCCTGTGCCAGTTCTTACATACACCTTTGGTGTAATAAAGTGGACCAACACCGATATTGAGACAGTTGAGCGGTGTATTAGAAATACAATGACTAAGTTTAAAGCCTACTGCCCAAGGAACCTATTGAGCGAATGACTGTTTCTAGAGCTCAAAGTGGAAGAGGACTCATCAATATAAAATTGCTTCAGGATAAGATTACGTTAAATTTGAAGAAGAACTTTATGGAGAAGATAGAAGTCCCCCCCCTTTTTAATGGACCAGGATTACACTCTTCTAAATACGTCAACACCTGAGATGACCTTTATTTTAAGCAGAAAAAGACTTGCAACCTTACAGATTGATAGGTGGAAAGGAAAGGCTCTACACGGAAAGCATTATTATGAACTCAACAGCTATAATGTCTATATTACCTTGTCGAACAACTTGCTGACCCATGTATGCCTTACAAAACCAGCTAAGAATTTTTTAAAATATTCTATTGTCAAGGACCCAAGTGTGGTGGATGACAGATGCTGTAAGTGTTTTTATGTGTGCCTAAAACAATATAGCACATTACTGCTAGTTGTACATTGTTGGTTCATGATGAGTATCTACATCGGAATACGGCATGGGTAGAATGGTATATCAGAGAATTGCCCAGGCTTTCCATCTTGTCCAAGATGATACTTCTTATTACCATTACACTCCGCAGATAGTTTTATTAGACGATCTATATCGATTGTATTGGAATAGGACGATCGTGGCGGACAAAAACAACAAGCAAAATTTTCCTGATATTGTCCTGGTTGACAAGCGGAGGAAGAAAACTTTTCTTGTAGATATCGCTGCCTCTAACTCTACTAAAATGCAAAGCACTATACCAACCAAGATTACAAAGTATGGGCATTTCTCTCACGAGGTGAAGCAGTAATGGTGGTAGGAGAGTGTTACCATAGTTCCTATTGTCATCTCTGCTACATGTCTCGTACCCAAGTGGTTGCCTAAACACCTTACCCTGGCACAGGCAACAGATACAGCGACAAACTGGAGCATCAACGTCATTCAATTATTATCTAAGCCCCGTTGACTGAAATTACCGTTTTGTGATACCCGATACATAAGTACACTTTTTAGAACCGCTGAATGCTATCAAAGGAATAGTTACAGAAGTTTGTGGCGATATACTAACCCAGGGTGTAGCAAGTCATCACTGCGAAGAGCGTCAGAAACGTTGCGGCTACGTTTTATATTTGGCCCATAGTATAATGCCTGACTTCCCTCTTTAAGGGGCTCTTGGCAGGTGATTGATGTTGATACAACAAATTGGCTCAAACTGAGCTGGATGTAGTAAAAGGATATCTTTGTTTGGTTTGCAGTTGATTCTTCTTATTGTTCATTGATCTCTCAAACACTAGAATCACACCAATTCATTCTATGAATGATGACTTATATGTCCGATTTCGAAGGTTTACGACTTTGTAATTGAAAATTTCAACAACGTAATCAAATAAAATCGCACTGTCTTTACTCAACATTTTTTTTTTCAAATAACTCAGTCATAAACATCAAAACCGAAGCAGCAGTGAAATACCCAGGATAACTAAACAACTTTTAATTTTAAAAAAGGTTTTTCAACAAATTATTTGGTGTAATTGAGCATTTCATATACTGTTTTCCATTATCAACTACAGTGTTTACCCGTTTTCATATTCTTAATGTAAACATTTTCTGCCTTTCACACCAAGAACAAAGTTACCTTACATAAATATTGATTATTTAACAATATGCCATCATAAATAAAAGCAGTCTAAGAAAAATCTACCAATTTTCCTTAGGGAAACATATTTGAAAGAATAAGCTTCTAGATTTTTGCATAACGAATTTAATTTTGCAATGAAGGCGAGTTCAAATAAGAAATTTGTAAAAATGAAATATTCAGAAAAAAATAGCTGAATACGCAATGTGCGTTTAAAGGAGAGAAAATATTTTAGTAAAGTGCCTAAACTGGCGTTTTATCCTAATAAAGCTTTCAAAAGCTTCTTTTATAGTCAATACTCTAAGCTAATACTCCACTTAGATTGAAAGGGAATTCAAAGAAAATGGAAAGTAGCGAAAACACTCCCGTGCTTTTTACATTACAGAATCGAATTTGTTGATTTGGGTTAAACGAACGTTTAGTATTGCGGGTATTATTAGCTCCGCAGTTGCAAATAGCGCGCGAACGATACAAAAAAACCTCTACAATACTTGTGCAGGTAAAACTTCCAACCCAAAAGAAAGAGAACCGAAGTACGGAACACTCCATTACAAAATCAAATAAAACTTTACGAGTTTTCGAATCTTTTTAAAGGAACGAGTGAGGGTGAAATAATTAAGTTATAAAATAACAGAACCAAATAAAACTTTATGAGGCTCTCACTCTCTTTAAATGAATGAGTCGGGTAAAATAATTAAGTTATAAAATAAACTCCCGTAAAGGTAAAGCTAGCTATAAATCTCCATTCGCTTGCGCTTCCTAACCTCAATATAGAGCTTTGCAAAGATAGCCTGCATAACTTTACACATGGGAAGCCTCTCTACAAACTGAAAATTGTTGTTTCAAAACTTTTTATAATTTATGATTGGCCACTTGTAACTTCTTATGTTGTTACAGAGATTCCACACGGAAAGAACATCGAAGTAATTAAAAATTATTTTCTAAACAAATATTCAACAATGTCGGGTTTTCTAAATTATTACAAGCAAATGAATAAATGAACAAATCCTTAGTGGTTCCCTTATTAGTACCCCATTGCTACTATTCTTACTTAATCACAATTTTGACTTTTTACGAATTAAAATACATTTCGAACTTTCTTTGTTTGAAAATAATTTTTAAATAAACAGGCAAAATCAAAGAAGTCATCCTTCTTTATCTCAGTTACATTAAATAGATAGCATTGACTTGCTACAGAAGCGAGCTAATTGGAATCAATCACATGGCTGACCAATATTTTGGGGTCCATTTCTCATTGATTAATGATTAAAATTTGATTCCATGTGGGTACGGCCACATACAAGAAATTTGTGGCTAATAAGTATTAATAGTCTCAACTTGTTGAAGCAACAAACTAAACATAACGACTATAATATCAGTTTTTATTTTGACCAGAGTATGTGTCTGGATAGAGTAATGACAATAAAGATTCTGTTAAATACTTCTAAAGACATGACGCTATGACGACCAGATAAACTATCATGCCACATATTATTAAAAAAAGAGTTATCGCCACATCTGTGAATGGTTAGGTTAAACGTCGATAACTGAAGTTTGTAAAATACAATAAAAGTAGCAAGTACAGACGTCGGCCCGTTGCTGGAGCACCAAATGCAAGGCCCCCACTTCTTCGGCATTGCCAACACGTGAACCAATCCAAGTCCTTCAAGCAGAGGAGCTACACATTTAAATACCGGAAGAGGAGCGGGAATCGCTCTCTTGCATCCCAACCTCCAAGGTGAAAACATCTTTTTTGCATCCAGATCTTCACCCAGATAACATTGTTGTTTACACTGCAGCCATGCCTAGGCCCCTCTGTACATAGCAAACACATGTTTTAATTAATTCACCTCATCCT
>VTPC01006354.1:0-25388 GCA_011009095.1 Ignelater luminosus | reverse complement strand
AAAAAAAAATTTACACACGGCAGTCACAAACTCGCTATTTGAATTAAAAGTCGAACAAATAGAAAAGTCTGACAGTTACGATATCTAGGAATCATAATGAACAAGAAGCTGAGGAGGAAGTCCTCTTATTGTCGACCGACGCGACGTTCACATGTCAGGAGCTACAGATCCATTGTATTTTTGAAAAAAGTAAAAGTAGTGCCTTGAACTGTACGTTCTCCTGAGATCCAAATGGGTCTCATGGCGTTTGTTAAAAGCAGCACCAGTCTGATTTTGATCATTTTTGGCTATGGTGTAGAATACAATAGAATAAGATGGCTCTAACAAAAACTAATGATGATCCCAACTACGAAATGAAGCAAATTGCCATTATTATAGTATTGTTGCTTCTCTTTGAGCATTTTGACCTAAAACGCTCTGGATATACATATATACACAGCTCTCAAGAAGTGTAAGGGATTTTGCCACATTCCCCACATTGATCTGTTCAGACTCATTGATGTTACGATTCGTTCGCTTATCTTGTCGACTCGATTGCAGAATAACATTCATCTGGATACGTGACCATGTCGGCATTGAGAAGAATTGAAAAACCTATGCCGCTATAGTTAGATGCGGCCAAGAGTCCTAGCACCTGATGCCACTATGCTACAAAGAAATAAAACATTTTTGGGAACTTTCAGGACAAGAACTGATATAAAAGTTCTGAACAAATTCACCGCTGCGAAATTTTAGTGCAGTAATTTAATTTGTATCATTCCACAGTACTGTAACGCGCCACCCCTAGAATATTCTAGAAACAGTTCCGAACAGTCTCGAACAGGCTGGTCGAATGTGCCGGAGAAATCTCGAACTATAGAGACTCTTCTACCGTCGAATGTTCCAGAAGGAACGCGAACTTTCTGGGCTCACCAAGAACCACGCGGAAACGAATATAAGGCGGCGTTGACCGAGCAGAAGGCAGTTCTACAGTCAATCAGCTAGTAGTTACGAACGAAATAAATGTTAATTAGTGATAAATAAATTCTTGTGTATATAAATAAATAAATAATTTAGTGTAAATAAATACGGGAAATAAATTGTAATAACTAAATAAAAATAAATATTAAAAATAAATACACGTTTTTGTCAAAACGTAACAGTACAGTAATTCTAATTTCCAAAATTGCTTTATCGAGTTTTAACTAAATCGATTCATCTTCTAGTTTTAAATACTCCGCCCCGTTTCTCTGCTGCATCTTTAGATCATCCTTTTCATTGAAATGCCAGACCTGCGACTTGATTTTGCTAAAACAACGGACACTGATCAGGATTCCTTGCGAATAACTGGATAGGCTTCGCTCTCAAACAGGTAACTTTCATTAACCCCATTGAGAGAACTAAATACGAACACAAGCCATGCTCTGCCATCCGATAGTGGCCTAATGTCGACTTGAATCCTTCATTAACCTAATCAAGAAAGCTAAGTTCACTTTCCATTAACCTCCTTGAGAGAGCTAACTACGAGCAAGGGTTGGGGTTTGCCCTCCATTAATCTTCTTAAGAAAGTTAAATAAGAACAGGGATCGGATTTTCCTCTTGAAGGGTCAACCTGCGGTGGCTCAAAATCTATCTTCGCCTTTCATTCATTTAATCAAGAAAGCTAAATAAAGATGAGGGTTGGGCTTTGCCTCCCAGTAGCCTTCTTAAGAGAGCTAAATTAGAACATGCCTAGGGTTGCGTCTTTCAGTGGAATACCTGCTGTGGCCCAAGGTCAGGTTTTGCCCCGCATAATCTTTTTTTAGAAGAACAGAATACGAACTTAGGTCTGACTCTTCTGTATTATGATCGAGGATAAAATAGGAGAAAAAACAAGATTTTGGATCGGGGTACAAAGGGCACTGTATTTTCAGCGGGAATATAAAATAAAAAAGAGTTTGATTTGACAGTAGCGTCATAAGGCCAATGAGATGAGTTAAGGCCGGTTCATACCTTCGGTCCGGTCGCGATCAAGAAATTTGGCATACTATTCACATTGTGCGATCATCCATCAGTCTAGTAACATTTTGTACATACAATGTTTACGAATTTCTCGACAAAGGATTTGGTCGTAGTGGTTTATATGTTGGACGAAGAAGAAGAGAAAAAGGAATCTCGCAGAAAGAAAAGGCATAGGAGCATTTGGGTGCATCCAATGCTTACCAATCGAAAAACAGAAGGAAAGTTTTCACTTTGTTCAAAGGCCTCGTGGATCATGAAACAAAATTTGTTCAGTACTTTCGGATGTCTAAGGATAAGTTGCAAGGTCTATTAATTATTCGTCCATTGCGACATCAACAGCACTCAAAATATGAAAACTAGGCCTGATTTGACCGCCACCTGTTCACACTACAGCCGAATGAGCCGAAGGGTACTGTCTCGGTTCGCTCAAAATATTTTTTCGAAGACTGGAGCGTGCCTGGACCGTGACTCCTAATGTGAATAGCTCAATACAAAATGAATGCTACAATATTTGACTTGACCGCGACCGGACCGAAAGTATGAATCGGCCTTGAGCGAACACAGCCCTGATTTTTTGGAAATCTTTAGCTTTAGTGAAATTGCTCGAGTATTAGTGGTATTGCGTCTGGCATTAGTGGAATTACCGTATAACAGTTTAACTCTTGGTAACAATGAACAGTATAAAACGATGTTACATTTAGTGTGTTCTACTTGTGTATAATATAAGGAAAAAATCCTGAATCTTTGGTTCTTCTGGTTTATGAACATTGCAGATTTTAAAAAAATAAGAAATCATTTGCGTCTTGATATGCTGTCGACATAGTTAACCTTAAAGTGCTGATTTGGTTAAATACACAATGTCCAATTGTCTTTATCTCCAAGAAGGAAAATCTACAGAAGAACAATAATTAACTGCGAGATTTGAAGATCCTATAAATCAATAAGAGTCAATTAATCAAAAAATGAAGGAGGATATCAATATACTTACAAGACAATCAGCTGTATACATCCAATGAGACTTACTATTATTTATATTTTTATTTCAAAGTACTCATTACCAAACAAGTTTACAAATGTACGTGAACAGCTTGTTTTGATTAGTATCTACTTTTGAATAAAGATTGTTTATCTGATGTGTTTAATTTAAAACCTGTATGTCTCTCCATAAGTTTTTATTTAAAATAGTAATTTGTTACTTACTTCTGTTTAAAAACAGCTGATGAATTTGCATTAAAACCTCATTAGCAATACTATTAGTAACGTGTAGGTAACATCTGCCATTGTGTCTGCTTTATGTTGATTAATAATGTAACATGACATACTGAGATAAAAATCCCTACTTTAGGTTTTTTTTCTAGAGAAAGAAATCCCTATCAGATGATCAAAACATAATTATTCTGAATTTTGGACACGCTGTATATATTATACTGTTTTTGTGGGGTAATTCTAATCTTGTATCATTATTCATTAAATTATTCAAACTAAAATGAAACAAAATAAGAAATTAGAATTCTGTTTTTTTTGTTTCCTTAAACCAGAAGAAAAAGCAAAGGTTAACGCCTTGTTTTCCCATGTTACAACATATGCATTACTGTTTTCCCTGCGAATATTGCTACAAAATGTTATACCTTTTCATTAAGTTGCTTCAAAATTATACCGTAGTATCGTTATGCTATATTAATGAATATAAAAAAATATTTTTTTCTCATCAGTATCCGTTATTCCTCGTTAAAAAGAAACGACTACCGGCTTTTCTAAAGTTGAATATGTTAACAGCATAATTACACGCATATTTATAATTGCTCTATCAACTATTTTTCTATGATAGTTCTCTATTTACGAACATAATTTTTTTCTACCTGTTTAGAATCTGAATGAAAGTTACAGTTAAAAAATTAATTTGATCTTTTGTGCCTTAAACGAGAATTAAATTGTGGCTTAATATCTTAATAAAAACCATTTAAGTTATTATATTTATAATACGTTGTTTACAATTAAATACAAATATTTTCTTTTTTTTCTTTCTTGATTCCATTTTGTTAAAAAAAAAATAAACAGAATCTATAAATTAAAAAAAAATTATAAGAAAACATTTTTTATATTTCATTACTGGTTATTCTTAATTAACCACATAAAAATCAAAATGTTATTTATTAAATTCTAAATTTAAGAGAAGTGTTTAGACAGAACCGCAGGAAATGTGTTTGCTAATGACAGGATTAAAATTAGAAGGATGTTATTTAAACTAACACTTTCCTTTATTAAAACAAATCCTACTAAAATTAGAAGGTAACTGTATATTATGTTAGCTAATTTCGTATTCCGCTGTTTTTAAATTATCTTTGAAGGTGCTTTGCATAGAGTAATTTTATAAAAAAGGGGAATCGTAATTTTTAAAACTCGTCATGCTTAACTTTTATAAATGGCCCGAACAGCATGACTATAATATGGATGTCTATTACTAAAAAGATTGCAATTTTTTCTATATATGACTTTCGATCGATAATAATGGTAATTTTGGTTGCAAAATTCTGGTTGCCCAAACAAGTGTTTGAAACCTATACTTTAAGTCAAACATTATCCCACGATATACTACATACGTATTAGTGAAAGATTGATGATTGAGACAGTATTTGCTATGATGGTAGATTCATATAGTATAATCCTGCCTTTTATTGATTACCATATAAACTTTAATATTATCAGTATATCAAGGTTACCTTTTAACTCGTTGCTTTATTCATTCTGTGATATAATTTGGAATTAATTAACTAATCTTTATAAATTAATGGTTTCTTTGGAAGCTCAGGATAAGCTACAGGACTTGGGTTTTATATTAACTTCGAATCTTCAAAAATTATTCTAAGCCCCTTAATATAACCCTGCATCCCTTCTAAAATTCTTGAAGAATATCCGTAGATATTACAAACTTTCTGTCCTCGGTTCGCCATGGAAAATGTAAAACATGGATTTTCTTGATACTCAAATTATCTGTTATTGCAAACGAGAATAGTTCAAATTTATTTAAATGATAACAGTCATAATATAACATTATAATAATCTTCCTTTTTTCTTTGAAAATAATTTTCTACCACGAAAGATTTATGTTGGGTGAAAACTATAATTATGCTTATTCTACAAAATTGTAAAATGACAACTTAACTTCACTCATTGGATATGTACATGAAATGTATCTGACATGCCAAATTTTTTGTCTTTCTCTTTTATGGCCAACCGAGGACAGGAATTTTTTAAATGCCCCTTCCTTAGTTTAGCAGGAAAATTTTAATTGTGGCCCACACAAAATTTCAGCCTCTGAAACAAGCTAGATAGGATCAAACATTACATATAAGACCATAGAAACAAAACCAGGATGCTTTCCTCTTACCCTCATAGAGATGAGGCTTGTCGCACCCACAAGAAATTAGGCAGTTGGGGGACTTACAACCGCTGACGCATTGCGGCAACTTCCCGCTCAAAATACTGTAACGAGCCATCCCTCGAACCTACTAGAGAAGTGTCGAACAGTCTCGGCGTTGCTGGTCGAATGTGCCGGAGAGATCTCGCACTGTCCAGAGATCTCGCACTGTCCAGAGTTCTCGACCGTCGAATGTGCGAGAAAAGGCGAGAACCTTCTAGACTCATCGAGAGGAACGAGGAAACGTATATAAGGGGTAGCATGAATTGAGTTAGTTAGTTCTGCAGTAAATAACCGCGTGTAGTTACGAACGAAATAAATGTAATTAGTGATATAAATGTGACATAAATAAATTATTCTGTACATAAATAAATAATTTAGTGTAAATAAATACTGGAAATAAATTGTAATATAGACGTTTTTATTAAAACGTAACACTACCTACTTAGCGTTCGCTCGGATTCAAACTTCTCGTCCCTATAGTGCGAACTTCTTCGCCAGGAAACAAGTCTCAGCTGTCAAATTTGAATATATGGCGAAAATAAAGTTGAACGACGGAAAATAACCTGTTTCGCTCGTTCGTTAACCCTAGTTGATTTTAAAATTTATAGAAGATAAAGTATGTAATTGACCTTCCAGTGTGTACGTATCAAACCGAGTCAGCTCTTCAGAAGAGAGAAAACTATGAAAAAAAAAATAGAAAAACCCACTGAAAGTGCAGATTGAGCAACCACATGGAACGGTAGCAAAAAGTGACCGTTACAACACACCTGCGAACTATATATCTTTTTTTTTACTCAAGAATGCCTTATGTTAGTGTCTTCTTATCTGCACACGTTTGTCTCGACGCGAGGGCAAGCACGAAGAGTGCGCAAGATATTAGAGCGTTGTTGAATACTGAAGTAGCAAGACCAGCGCATTGAACCTTTGAGTTCTTTAGTCAATTTGGTTAATTCTTAAGCTGTTTTGTAAGCTAAGAACTTGTATTGTACTACGAATTGGAGTTTTATTTTGCCATTTTGAAAGCTTGAATGTTGTGTTTTTGAAGTCAGAAATACTTATTTTGGATCCGTTGCTTCTTTGTCAATCCGCAATTCAGTCGTTCCAAACATCGGTTTCAAAGGAATAAAGCAATTTTGTCCAGTTCTTCAAGAAGCGAAAAGTTCTTCTAGAAAATCTGGTTAACGATCGTATTGAGCTAGTATTATTATTATTCTTATTGAAATATCAGAAAGGTGGTTGTAGTAGATTTTAATATGATCGAGTGAGTTTGAGAAAAACTGAGTTAAACTTACAAACCCGAAAAAATCAGGGAATTTGATTTGCAATGTAAGTATGCAAGTCCGAACCCTGACACAGTAATCCTAGCCGTACTACTGATCCAGTAAGAAAACGATTTTAGTGAACTTTTCATTGCTGATTATAAGTCTAAACAATTGTTCATGACATTTTTTGAATTCTTTGAATACAAAGTTCGTCAATTGATGTTTTGTTACTACTTACCTTCATACTTACAAACTTTTATCCGTTCTAGAAATTTACATTCTTGAACGCAGAGCTTCTAAAACAGTCCATCCTAAAATGAAGAAATGAAACTCAATAATCGCCTTCTTTTCTTCCAGGTCCGTTCATAGTTTGATATCTCATGATCACTAAACTTTTTTTTAACAGTTGTCTATTCTGTGATGTTTTATGAAATTGCTAACACAACTAAAATTTCATTATCGGTTTTTTTGTCTTGTTTACCTTCTGTACCGTATCACTGCTGTCAACTAAAAGTGGAATTGGCCAAGTTTAGCATGTTCCTCTAATATAAAAGAAAATTCCAATGCCCGACTGTGACAGTTTCTGATTTAGACAAACTTTTTTCTTTGGGACCACCTGATGATCAAAACAGGCAGAAAATCAAGGATCCTACAATGAAAGTTACTTGAAGCATCTTTTTTGAATTCTGAAACTTTGTTGCTATTTCCCTACAGTACAACTCAAAATCCAAATCATTGATCAAACTGAAAGCCAAGGGATCAAGAACGTATTTATAGGGTAAAAACAAACAAAATTGTGCTAATTTTTAACAACAAAAACCTGTACGTACAAAGACAAGGTCAAGTGGTGTTTGATCTCTATTACATTTATCTTAGCTTTGAAGGTTTGTAGCATTTATTCAATAATCTGTTCTTGAATAAGACAAGTTAGTTTAGAAGTGATAAATAGGGCGAGGATCTATGCAGAGATGAACAGCTGAGTCACCAGGGAATCAGCGATCCTTAGAATCGATGTTTATTGACATCTTGCGTTTGAAATTTTGTTTTTCGGAAACAGAATGAAAAAATCTTTGGTTTAAGCAAAAACTACTCATGCTTGAATCTCTTCAATTCAAAATTATTATATATCTGTACCATAGAGGTAAAGGATCGTAACTCCAGTTTTTGTCAAAATCGGGTTAATGTTTTTCCAACCTATCAGAAGCGTAAACTATTAATAGTAAAGGATCTGCACTCTTTCCAGAGTGAAAAGTACACCAACTAAACGTAAAAGGCAACTTATAGGAGTTTCTTTAATAAAATATACAGGAAGTTAGTTAAAGTTTAATTTATTATCAACATTTATTACAATAAAATTCATCTGACATATTATACTCAATTATTTATTATTTTATTCATGGTAACTATTCAAACCCAGAATATTATTTTTGTCTTTAACACCCCCTCTCAAAAATTATATTCAACACAAGTATTAAGTTAAATACATAAACTAAACATATCTTTAACACACAAAGAAAATATATAAATAAACACTTAAAGGAGTCCTAAGAGACTTCTATTTTTTTCAATTTTTTCTTTAGTTAATGCTTTAGTCATTATATCTGCCAATTGTTCATTTGATGGTGTTTTCTTTAATTTAACTTCCCCATTTGCAACTTTTTCTCTAATAAAATGATGTTTAATATCAATGTGCTTTGTTCGTTGATGTTTTTCAGGGTTATTGATAATGTGTATACATCCTATGTTATCCTCATGAATAATAATTGGATTTTTAATTTGAATAAACAAATCATTTAATATCTCTTTTAACCAAAGACATTCTAAGAATTAATCGTTTATTGCAATATATTCCGCTTCAGTAGATGAAGTTGCAACCGTTCCTTGCTTTTTCGCACTCGAAGAAACCGTGTTACCATAAACATTAAATATGTAGCCTGATGTAGACTTACGGTCAACCAAATTACTACCCCAGTCTGAGTCAGCATATCCTTCGAGGCTCTGAGCATCTTCATTTCGATGATATGTCAACTTGAGATTTATACTACCTTTGATGTACCTCAAAACACGTTTTAAACAAATCCAAATATCATTATTTCCATAATCTTGATATCTACTTAAATAACTCATTGCAGCTGACAAGTCAGGTCTAGTTGTTGTAGCTGCGTATATAACTGAACCTATAACTTTTCGACATAACTTTTCTTTATCACCTTTTATGTTTGATATTCTTAACGTAGATTCCAAGGGAGTTGCCACAGAGTTGTAATCATTCATAGAAAATGTTTTAAGTATTCTTTCCAAATAACTCTTTTGGCTAAGAGTAAGTATTCCCTCTTTAACATTTCTTTCAACTTCAACTCCTATAAAATATTTTAATTCTCCCAAATCCTCAATTTTAAATTTTTCTTTTAATTTACATTTTATTTTATTTAAACCTTCTTCTGTATCACAAGCTACGATTATATCATCAACATATAAAAGTATAAATGCTTTTAATTCTTTATTGATAAATAAGCAATAATCTGAATTACCTCTTTTAAAATTTAATTCTTTCATAAATTTACAAAATTGAATATTCCAACATCTGGAAGCTTGTCGCAACCCATAAAGTGATTTTTTTTAATTTTAAAACTTTACTGTCTTCACAATTAATACCATCAGGAATTTTAATATACGCTTCTTCATTTAAATTTCCATTCAGGAATGCAGTTTTTACATCTAGGTGATGCAATATTAAATTTCGTTGATTTGCCACAGCCATTAGTGTTCTAAATGTTGTCATCTTTGCAACGGGTGCAAATATCTCTTCGTACTCTTCTTGTTGGAAACCTTTAGCAACTAATCTGGCCTTGTATTTAATTATTTCATTATTACCATTTTTCTTTATTTTAAAAACCCATTTAGTATCTATTGCTTGCTTTCCATTAGGTAAATCTTTTATTTCCCATGTATCATTTTCTAGTAATGAATTTATTTCTTCTTGAACTGCTCTTTTCCAATGAATAGATGACTTACTTGACATGGCATCTTTGTAACTACTTGGTTCTTCCAATTCATTTGAAATCGTTACGTATCGTTCTGGTTTCTTAATATTTCTTCTGTTTCTTAAATTGTAATTTTCGAAATTCTCTTCATCCATAGGTTGTTTCTCTTCTTCTTCAGATTCTTGTCTCTTTTCTTTTTCAGATTCTTGTCTCTGCTTTTCTTCTTCAGATTCTTGTCTCTTCTCTTCTTCTTCAGATTCTTGTCTTTTCTCTTCTTCTCTAAATTCTATATTCTTTTCTCTAAACGCTTGATCTTCTTTTTCTTCTTCAGATTCTTGGTATTCATAATTGTCATAGTTTAAACTTACACATTTTCTTGTATTTTCATTATTTTCTTTGACTCCTAAATCTTTATTTTGTTCTTTACCGAATATAACATCTCGTACTATATCAATTTTATTTTCGGAAGGAAAATAAACTCTATAACCTTTTGAACATTCTGGATATCCTACGAATAAACCTTTTTTGCTTTTTGAATCCCATTTAAGACGTTTCTGTTTGGGAATATGTACATGAACTATTTCTCCAAAAACTCTTAGTTTATTTAAATCGATGTCTTTGTTGTACCACAATTCATAAGGTGTTTTTCCATCTACACTGCTGTTTCCTGTCAAATTGATGGTGTAAACCGCGGTGTTGACGGCTTCTGCCCATAAAAATTTTGGTAAATCTTTTGCATGTAATATTGTACGAGCGGCTTCAACAATTGTTCTCATTTCCCTTTCTATTCGAGAGTTTTGTTCTGGTGTATAAGCACAAGATAACTGATGAGTAATACCTTCTTTTTCAGTAATTTCTTTAACGACTGAATTAACTTCTTCCTTACCATTATCAGTTCGAATCGTTTTAACATTAAAATTCAAATTATTTTTAACATAGTTAATAAATGTTACAATTTTATGTTTTACTTCACTTTTATTCTTCACAAAGCAAACAGTTCGGAAATGACTTAAGTCGTCTTTCAAAAGTAAAAAATATAATGAACCTCCCAATGATGCGACTTCCATAGGTCCGCACAAGTCAATGTGTATTAATTGTTGTGCTTGGTTTAAAGGGTAATCGATGTTGTTTACCTTTTAAACATGATTCGCAAAAGAAATCTAGATCGTCAATGAACTTGACATTATGCCTTTTTAGAATTTCTCTAACGTGTCTTATATTTTGATGACAAAATTTCTCATGAAAATCTTTAACAGTTTCTGTTTTTGAAATACTCAGATTAACATTTATTGAGCCAGCATGTCTGAATTGCATATGATATAACTTATCAATTCTTAAACCAATGGCATAAACATTGTTTTCTTTAATTATTTTACATGTTGTATTATCTGTCATCATGGTATAACCTTTGTCGAGGGCTGCTCCTATTGAAAACAGATTAAATTTAATATCTGGTACATATACTACATGATTTTATTCAGTAGGAATGTAATCTTGTCCATCAAAAGCGATAAGTGATATTTTACCTTTACCATGTGCATTTATTACAGGACCATTACCTATTTTAATTTCTGTTGGTTTGTCAAATTCATAATAATTTTCAAACCATTCTTTCTGATTACTCATGTGTTCACTCGCACCACTGTCTGCTATCCAAGTTTCGTCGTCATTAAAATCAACTAATACTGAATTCATTTCGGAAAGATCTAAACCAACAAATGCAGCATTTTTATTTATTTTATCATTCTTCTTATATTTTTTATACCAGCAAAACTTAGAAATATGTCCAGGCTTTTTACAGTAGTCACAGTAAATATGTGTTTTATCTACTTGACTTTTATTATTTTTGTTGTGTGTTGGCTTTTTATCTTTACAAAATCTAGATATATGCCCCTTTTTACCACAAACATAACATGTTTTTCCTATTAATGCATTATTAGCATTAGAAGAATTAAAATTAAGATTTTCTTTTCCTTGATTGATTCTTTCAGATTCACTCATAAGGCGAGCTGTCAAAATATCTAAAGTTCTTTTGTTTTCTGACATACTTTCCCAAGCAGAAATAAAATACCCATATTCTGTAGGAAGTGAAGTTAGAATTTTAGTTATTATTAATTTTTCACTAATAGGTTCTCCTAACTCGTTTAGTTTAAATTTTAGTTCTTCTAACTTTGCTATATTCATTGAAACATTTATTGAATTATTCCAACTATAATTCATAAATTTCTGTTGCATCGAATAAACACTACTTTCAGACTTCTGTTCAAACACTTAATAGTTTGTTCCAAATTTCCAGGACCGTATCACAATTAATAATCAACGGTAACGTACCTTCATCAATTCTAGAAACAATTAATTCTACTGCTATGTAATCCTTTTTCTTCCACTTCTTCCAATTATCCGTGTCAGTTTTTTTAGGTTCCTTTTCTTCACCAGTAACATATCCATATAATTCCTTTAACTTGAAACTTCCATATTGACCAGTTATCTCGAGTATTTCGGAGTTTTGTAATCGTATTTTCTTTTTCACTCATCTTAATCAATTTATTTTACCTTCTTGCCGATTACAAATATTTAAATTGTCATGCACATACACACGTGAAGTCTCAATTTTAAAAAATGGTTAAATACCTGCCTGGGCCCATAACCAATTGAAACTTATAGGAGTTTCTTTAATAAAATATACAGGAAGTTAGTTAAAGTTTAATTTATTATCAACATTTATTACAATAAAGTAACTATTCAAACCCAGAATATTATTTTTTGTCTTTAACAATTATCCATAAATTTCTGCTCAAAGGTCATACCCACTTGGAAGCAGACCATGTCCACGGTCTTATTGAACGAACCATAAGGAAGCAACCTGCATTGAGTATAGTTACACCGTGGGATTGGCAGCAGTTAATTAGGTCGGTAGGAGCTACAGTTTGGAATATGGAATTGAATGACTTTAATTTATTTTATCGACGGTATGGTTAGAACCACATCGTGAAAGTCTAGATGCGCTTTATTACAAAACAGAATTTACCGATAAAGGATTTGAAAGTGTAAATTTGAGTAGAAATCTAGACAAAGCGTAGTATCAATTCCACATGAGTTGCTTGTTATCCTCAAAACCCTCACAGGTATAATCGCAAAGAAGCATCAACATCTTTTGAAGTTGTTTGAGTGGATACCGTCTCAATTTCATTGAGCCAATCAGGAAGAAGAAAGCCCTGCTTAAGAATGAATTTTTCTAATCATAATTCTTTCTTGATTGTAACCTTTTTCTGGTTGATTTGGAGGTACGATTTGCATTTTATGTGCTTTACCTAATTTTTTTTGTTTACTCGTAGTGCTAGACAATCGTAAGTGCCTTAATTTTGGCCAGGAACAATCGATTGTTGTCATTTGTATAATAAAATAGTTCAAATTGCTTACTTAATTAAATGTTCAAAAAGCCAAATGGGTACTTTTATTTCTACTAAAAATATTGTTTTCTCTAAATCTACAAAAATGGAGATACAATCCTTTACATCTGAGGTACAGATGTGTAAGTGAAATCGTACGATCGATGATTAGACTGTAATGAAAGTAGAACAAAGAACATGGACAAGGCATTTTGTCTTTGTTATTATCTACAGTGGAAAAAAATTGTCAGGCGCTGACCGTGCTTTGTGTCTTGCCAAAATTCTACTGCTAGAGCTCTGGAAAAATCTAATGCCTAGAGGGGGCGCATGCAGCCTTGCACAATGCAAGAAACATTTTGATTATTAGTTTCTTTAATGAGTATATGCATATAATTATTGCTACTCTTAAGCATTGTAGATGGTATGCTCTATTTACTGTTTTTAAATCTTTGGAAAAATCTTAGATATGTATACAATTAAATTTCAGAGTATTAGGGGAATGATAGTGTTTTCTGATAATGCAACATATATGAAAGCTCTTTCTAAGAAATTTAAAATGCCGTAAAGTACAGCTTTCCATGTAATATGTCTGGGTTCTAAATTATTTTCTTTAATTGATAATGGAATATCCCATGGTGAACACAGATTTAATTTTTGCTTTGAAAAAGTTTTAGTTTCTGAAATATTTGATTATTATTTTCGCCTTACTTCCTATCAACACAGGTAATTACCTTCAAACAGTACTTGTTGCTTAAAATTTTTTATGAGACATAGTAATTCATTGTGTGTGGTCAGTGTTGCAAATCTTCAATATTTTGGCAAATTAATAAATTTTCCTTTTTATCAGAAGTGACATTAGTTTATAAAACATTCTATTGTTTCCTGTATACATCATAGTAGACCAATAAATGATTTATTACAAAAAGCTGCTGATTTTCTAAAAATTCAACCAATTATATAAATTAGCTACGGTGGTCAATCATTATCATCTTTAGTAACAACTAAATTATAGTTTTCATTTGTTGTTATAGTATCAGTTTATATACAGATCGTCGTTAACTTATAAATTAAAATGGGTGGGGTTCAAAAATGAAAAACGCACACGCCCAAGAGTTAAATTCCATGTAACAGTACTCTAAATTCATTTTAAGCCCCATCAATCAGTTACAAAAAAAAGTGCGTTACAGATTAATGGAAAGTTTTATAAAGATGAAACGTTCTTGCGGCTTTCTAAAGAGGATTTATCTGCAGGAATACAAACATATTCACGTAGAAGTTGCTAACCTTTATGTATTTAAAATTCCATATTTAACTCGAGTCATGCTCATCAACTAGTGTTATTGTGGTCGTCAGTCGTGACTTTACCTTAATAAGGCATACATTTTATGTACTAGTATAATACG
The DNA here is from genome assembly GCA_011009095.1 of Ignelater luminosus. Lineage (NCBI taxonomy): Eukaryota > Metazoa > Arthropoda > Insecta > Coleoptera > Elateridae > Ignelater > Ignelater luminosus. The sequence goes on along the minus strand of VTPC01006354.1, from coordinate 10,949 downwards.
TAAATCTGCTTAGAAATAAATGCGCGTGCAATTTAAGTTTATTTTATTATTTAATTACGTTTATAAACTTCGTGAATAATTGTTTATATTAATTATGGTAACTGCAATTCTTTGTAAGTTTATTTCTTGGAATAAAATGTTTTAAGTGGTTTAGTTTTTACGTCATTATGAAAAGAGTAAATATACATACGTACTAACAGTAATAACTGACAGCCTAACGTTATACAGAGCAATTGAAAGGTTTTCTGTAAACATTGATTTTATACGGTTTTATCTTTGCTGAAATAAAAGAATTAAAGTTGTATGCAATTAAATTGCCAACAAATGTGTGGGTATTACATCCAGTAAATGACGTTCGTTAGGTGGCTTGTTACATGTACAAAATTAACTTACACTGAGGCAGTTATTAATACCTAAGTTAACTTTAATTAAGTTTGATTGGATGTTCGAAAAACTGTTCTAAATGTAGTGTTGCAGTCTGCAAGTGGAATTACAAAGGATCTCTGAATTTAATTTTGATATCTTTTCTGATAATCCACAGCAGAATAATAAACGAAACACCCTGTATGAAACGTTCCATTAGAATTCTATACAGAAATATTATGGTCTTCGAGTAAAATTAGTCTTTGGGCTAATGATTAACGCTGAACATTATTCTTAATCTAGCTGTTCAAGGTTCGTAACACACATAAACCTTAAAAGATCAAAATCTGATTTTCGGCTTCCTCTCTATAGCATACAAATAAACTTTTGTTGAAGAAGATTATCTTTAACCAAAGCAAATAAAGAAAACTGTTAATTTCTTCACAAGCGGGGAAATTTAATTTGAAGTTGAAGCCATGTTCAATGACTCTGCAACTAGAGCGTCCTGTTCTGCAATATTCATGTATTCTGAATCTTAAGCACAAATATTGATCAAGTTATTATTCATTTGATTTTGGGTGTTAATACAGAGAATTAATGTCCAAACGACCCATACTAATCGAACGAATGTTGGATGAGAAATACGAAAAGAAACCTAAAGATCAAAATATCACTATGTCCAGAAAGTAAGTTCATTTTTACTGGTAAAATAAAACAAATGTATATTAGGAAAAATAATTTATTGCAAAAGAATCTGTAGACTTAAAACTATTAGTCAACATAGCTACCACCATTTTGTAAGCATTGATCGTAGCGTGGCACTAATTTTTGTATTCCTTCGTCATAAAACGTTGACGCCTGTGACTGTAACCAAGTTGCAACATGTTCTTTAATCTCATCGTCGTCATTGAATTTCTTGCCAGCGAGGTTTGATTTTAGGCTTAAAAACAGGAAGAAGTCACTGGGAGCAAGGTCCGGACTACGGTGGGTGGTCAAATTGTTCCCATCCAAATTGAGTCAAAAGTTGCTGTGTAAGGTTTGCAGTGTGGGGGCGAGCATTGTCATGAATCAACAAAATGCCGCTAGTAAGCTTTCCACGGCGCTTTTTCTGAATTGCACGACGCAGTTTCCTTAGCGTATCACAGTAAACAATAGCGGTAATTGTTTCGCCCCGTGGTAGAAAGTCCACTAAAAGAACACCACATCTGTCCCAAAACACTGTGCACATGATTTTCCGGGTTGTCAAATTCGGCTTCGATGTTGTCTTTGCTGGTGACGATGTGTGCCTCCATTCCATCGATTGCCGTTTTGTCTCCTGTGTCTCATAGGCTATCCAAGTCTCGTCCCCAGTTACTATACTGTTAAGGAAATGGTCCCCGTCATTGTGATAACGAGTCAAAAATTCAAGAGCAGCACCTGGGCGTTTTTTCTTGTGATCCTCGGTAAGAGTTTTCGGTACCAAGCGTGCACAAAGCTTTCGATGTCCCAGTTTGTCATGAACAATTTCATGAAGAAGGAATCGTGAAATTAGGGGAAATTCCATAGAAAGAAAGAAATTGTAAACTTACGGTTTCCTCGAATTTTTTCATTCACTGCATGAACAAGTTCATCATTAACCAATGATGGACGTCCACTTCTTCCTTCATCGTGCACGTTTACACGGCCATTGTTGAATTTTTTTACCCATCGCACAACCATAGAATAACTCATTACATTCTGTCCATACACCTCAGAGAGCTGTTGATGAATGTCCACTGGTTTCAAATTTTTCGCATTGAGAAACCGAATCACTGATCTAATCTCGCAATCGGCGGAATTTTCAATTACCTTCGCCATTATAAACAAGCACTGTGACACGATAACAGCAGATAACTAACTCAAAATGGCGTCAATTGCTTAGTAACGATACAAGGTCAATGCCGCGCATGCGCGGAACTGCGATCGCATCGTTGCAACGGCGGGAGATAGAAAATGAACTTACTTTCTGGACATAGTTATATCTTACAGCTTTTGGCAGGTTAGACTACGTTATTTCTGGTTTTATAGTGGTTTTCGACGAATCAGTTTTAACCGAATGATGTGTTAATGGACAGCCAATCTCTACTGTACTGCTTTCGTATTCTTCCTCTACCAATATAGCATCCGGTTCAATCGGTGATAACTGGTCTATCACAGTACAGTACATTTTTCACGATCGGCTCATGTGTATTGGTAATATCTTGGTAGGTGGGGGGTTCCGAAGGGTATTTTCCAGGCAGAGGTTTTTTCTACCACGACTGTGCTGCTTCTCGAGGCGGGGTAACGTCTCCTTTAGCCAGGTTCAGCACCGAATAGTCTTTTTTCTGCTGTTATTATGAGTTGAGTTTCGATTTGAGAAAGTAGTTCTTCATGTCTGTTTCTTAGTACATAACTTTAAAATTTGCTTTAAAAGGAAAACGAGGTCAATCCTAGCTTAGATTTAGACGCTACTTTATAGCTTTCAATAAACATCTTTTTCTCTATTTAATGACCTGTGGAATGTGCTTGTGATTTTTCTCTGGACGTAATGGCTCAATTTTCTCAATTACTGATATAGCACACATTAAAGTTGTCAAGACCGAAAGACACGTATCGTCCATAAACAACAGGAGGTTTGGTTTAAAGTTCTTTTGTGTTGGAACGATATCCATTAGCAATATGACTTAGAAGAGAGGAAAGATGATTTCTTTTGTTTTACCTCTGCCTATGTCAGAATTACTGCGTTTATTATTAGTGCAATGAGTACAGATTTTGTTGTGTATGGCAGACGTAGGAAATTTGTAAATTACAAGCAAGTCGAGGCCAAAATTTCTTTGTACATTTTTTTGTACAAAAAAGATGTGTTGCTTACTGTTAAATAAGCCGGAAATTGTTCAGGTTGTCCATTGCCTTATAAATGCTTTTTGCAATTGGTATATAACTTGAGAAAATCTTGAGCCAATGATTTTGGATTCAATCTGGACTGAGAGATTTCTAGCTGGGCAAATGTTTGATGGCTTCCTCTGTGTGTGCAGTGTTGATTTCTAGTTAAGGCATAATCTCGATATTTCTAGCTATTTTTCCATTTGCGGTAACCAAGTTGCAGTGCTGTCGTAGTTTCCAGTGGTTGATTACTGTCAAATATGTATATGACTATTCCAATATTCACGAATCCTCTCTGATTTTACTCTTAAGTAATTTATTTGTTTAGTTAATCGTGTTTTTCAAGCTGATTCAGGCAAGTCTTTGGGAGCGTTGGATTTTAACAACTAATGGTTTTTGTCCGACGGCCTCTACGACTCTGACACTTACTGCGTATTTTTATATAGTATATCTCAATATTGCTACAATCTAGCCAAAGACCAATAAGTAGCTCTTTTACAAACCTAACTTACTAATTTTATTTGGGACTAAGTGGCACCCTGTGATGCCTTTCTAGTTTTCTTTGTTTGGTCTGTACGGCACGCTTTTCTTGCTCACTAATCGATCGGTGCTCGGTTTGTTTGCACTTAACACGTACACAACACTAGCTCATGGTTCATTTTTCTTGCGCACTAACTCATGAAGTTTAGTCCTCTTCAGTCTTCTCCTCTGTTGGAGTTGTCCAGGAACTGGATAGCCTCGACGTTCTCATGTTGGAGAAGTCTTGCCTCGTGACTTCTTGCTGATTTTTGTATTTTTTCTACTACATACTCCACTCCAAGAGCTTTTGTAGATCTTTATTACGGATGTACCAGGGTGCATTTACAATTCCCCTTAGCACTTTATTGTGAAACGTTTGTATAATGTTAATATTTGTGTTTTTTTTTTGGTACATTCCCAAAGTTGTATACCGTTCGTCCATATGGGTTTAACGTTTGATTGATCTTCCTCGAAATTAGTTCAAGACTTTGCTACTATAAACCCAGAAATAACGTAGTGTAACCTGCCAAAAGGTGTTTTGATATGTTTTTGGTTTCTTTTTGTATTGCTCATCCAACATTCGTTCGATTAGTATGGGTCGTTTGGATATCAATTCTCTGTATTAGTTTCAACATATCTTAACACCCAAGATCAAATAAATAATAACTTAATCAATAGAAGAATTTTATTATGGGTTGACAAGGTTGAATGTCTTCCCAGGAGCCAGTACATTTTGTTGTACCTGACATTTAATTTTTCTCTTTTTTTCTCTATGCAGGCTTTCCAGCGAAGCTTAGCATCTATTTACTTACCCATTTATGCTTATTGGTATATGTCCTATTCGTTTGTTAGTGAGGTCTATATGAACAGATTTATTTTCATTGAGTTTAATTTTCCATTTTGTAGCCCAGCTTTGAAATTTGTTAATAGCACTTTGTAGTCTTATTGTTGCTTTGGTATTATCATTGCTCACTACCAGGATGGCAGTATCATCGGCGAAGATAGCCATTGAGCTATTATCCAACTGAAGCAGATCGCATGTATGGAGAGCCGGGCTCAGAATACTACCCTGGGGAACTCCAGCTTTAATTTCTTTAAGGTCCGAATATGCGTCTTTCTATTTTATCCTAAAATATCTAACTGTTAAGTAGGATTTCATGATGTCCGAGTATTGTTTCGGAAGAGTAATGTTTAACTTGTGGAATGGTCTATTGTGCCATACCTTGTCAAACGCCTGCGCTACGTTCAGGAATACCGCAGTGCAGACTTTCTTTTCTTCCAGGGCATCTTCTGTAACGTTAGTTACTCTTTGAAGTTGATTCACGGTGGAATGACCTCGTCTGAATCCGAACTTTCTAATGAAGGGCTATAGTCGTGAAGTTCTAAATCATTCTCTGCTGTCTGTTCTGAGACTTCCGTGACTATTGGTTTTAGCTAGCTTGCCTTTTTGCAGTGCTGATGTGTAATTCATCTCTTCTCTAATTCTTTGCTATGAGTTATTGTTGGTTAAACGGATGTGTTTTTTCTGTCTCTCGGCTTAGACAAGCGTTTTATAGTCTCTGGGTAAGGCTTGCTTTGCCACCCAAGTTAAGTTGTTTGGAGTTAATTTTTCTTCTATTTAAAGCAGAGTTGTTTGTCAGTTGTGGTTGAACTAAATAGAAGTTTTTAAAAATATATTCTTTAATAAGATATAATATATCATTCTGGCTATACCATTACTTTTTATAAGTGATTCTTAGCGTAGCAAGTCGGGTCTCTTGATCAGACATATAATAATTATTATTTTTATTGTTCTATGCCAACAGCAAATAAATAAATAGATAAATCAAGGACTCAGTCCAGTCTATCTCATGGGAATGGCGCAACTGCCCAACGTCCTCCAGCGAATTTCATTTAAATACTGAGGAAAGCTTTAAAGTTAATCGTTATTTTAGTGGACAGTTAAAATTCAGTTTTTTATTCTTTCAATTATTTCCTTAAACCATGAGCTAGAAATTGCCAAATTAGGTCTTACTAAGATAATAAAAATGTTTGAGGTCTTCATGTATTTATTATATTTTTTAAAATGAATTTCGAATAGCTTTTTATGAAAGAAAGAAACTTCCCGATAACCTTGACAATACCAACACTTCCAATGCAATCTTTAGTTTATCAGAATATTGATATCTAATCTTATAAATGGATTTATTATGGACCATCATCTTGTTTTTTAATAAGTGTGTAGACTTTGCTGCTTGTAATATGTTTGTTTTTTTATTCTATGCATTTTGTTTCCTAGTTGTGTAATAAACATAATTTTTTATTTTCAGGTAAGTCGGTTTTCATTTTCTTGAAACTTCTGTAAACACCCCGAAAAGTGTGGTAAGTCTAATTTAAATAAGATTTAACTTTATGCCTTTTTCAAAGAATACCTACATAATAATCTTATGAAAAAATGTTTGCTTTAACACTGAATAGAATAGGACCCGGTGTGCTTCCCTGTGGAACGCTTCCAACGACAATCTATAAAAACGGTCTCGATTGTGATCTTTGAGAATATTCAGAAGATCAGTGCTCATTTTTTCTGGATAGATTTTCTCTTTAATATCTAAGATTATATAGGGTGATTTACTATAATTTATTACTATTACTGCTTTTTTAGCAAAACTTTTAGTTAGGTTTATTCACTTTAAAAGTAAATTAACTTAAGATCATTTTAACGGAAACAATTCGTAGATTCTCAGTTTCCTTGTTTAAAAATGGCAAGTTTTTTGCTACATACGATTTTGTAAATTATATCATCTATTATACAGATTTAGTTGATTAAGTACAGGCAGTTGATGTAGAAACGTTGTTATTTTGATAACTGGCTGATGAAAAGCAATAATTTCTTTAATTTATATGAAGGAAGTAGAATATAAACTATATAATTAAACATATGCATTGGAAGCTTTTTGCACATTGGTAATATTTGTAACATTTCTTTTTATTGCTTCAGGAGGTATAATTTAAACTTTATATGTATAGTAACTTGAATTATGTCATGAAACTTTTTGTTCTTTTGACTTCTTTATTTGACGATTCTCTTTAATTAAATGCACATTTAATTACAGTCAATGAAAAATGAATTATACCTATCTAATTTACTTAAATACAAATAAATTGAACCCAACTAAAAAGATTATTAAACTTGACATTTTGATTATACGGGCTAAAAAACCACAGTTTCTCAGATTTATCGTCACGAAATGTTTCTTGTATACACATCTTTTTATTTATATGTATATACTTAAGTAATTTTATTTTAAAAATTTATGATTTTAAAAGCTGCAGGAGATTCTCAAATTATATAACAGAAGATAATCGATTTTAAACGATACACTCCGAAATATTAATTGCGTGCAGATTATGTGGTTTGACAGAACTCGTTGGTAGCTTGCATTTCAACAATAAATTCACAGATTAAGTAGCTGCATGTTTTAAAGTCTTAAATATATTTTGTAACACTTTATGTGTCGGAAAGCCTGTTTGATGCATTAAAGGTAATCCTCTCAATTGCTTGCGTGGAATATGTATACCTCTAATATGTATCTTTCGACTTTATTATTATTGGCTTTGTTTTATCATAATTCATGTCTTAATCAAATGTCAAGTAGAGTTCAAGGACTGGGCAAATAAGTCCTTATGATAATGTTTAGGAATTATTAGCTTTTATAAGAACGTTCTTCATGCTGAGACGTAATGATTTTTAGTTTCCTTTAAGGGGTAAGGTTTAAATTTATCAGCAACACATAATTTTCAATTAATATTCAACCACATATTAATTGCTTTTCAAAATTGATCAACGAGGCCAAGTAACCGAGAACTACAACGAATTTTTCAATGTAAGAACAAAACAACGTCGGTCGGTTAGCATTGTTGTGGTTTAACGGGTATAAAACGTGTAAATAATGTTCCATCTCGATTGCTTTTATAAGAACACGTGGGATTACAGATAAAAGACTTAAAATTGGAGCAGTGCGTTTGTAAAGAAACAAAGATGTTTTACTATACCATCTGACATCTTGTTTACAACTGAAAGTTTTTTCTGTGTGTATATGAACAAATAAAGCATTGCCATTGGTAATTATTGTAAATAAAGGAACAACAGTAAAATTATAACGGATAAATCCCAAACAAGCAAAGTTAAATATCATGTTTAAGTCTTGCCTCTTATAACCAGTGGCGTACATCTTTGTGAGTCAGATAACAGCTTGGTCAGGTAATTCTTCCCACGGGGTTCTTTATTTTATTTTATTTTAACGAAGCTTGGTTTTCTTAATTTATTCTTATTCAACTTTTTAGTGGGCTATTTCTATAACTACTATAAAAGTAAACTAAAATAGAACAATGACAAGCACAAGGAAAAGATAAATTTACTAGCTAACGATTCTAGAAACTTGACAAACAAAGAAGATTTACATTAGAGCAAAAGTACAAACAAGATTCAGGAAACAAACCTAGTAGTAAAGAGAAGAAAACAAACGCAAAATAAGAATTAACGCATACCTCGACTTAGAAAAGGAAAGATCTAAATACATAATTATCTAAGAGACATCGATGTGTTACCTTGAGCACACCTAACTTTCAAATCATACAATACATACATATTGGGGAACACAACAGTCAGCCGAGTGACGAATCCTTCGCAGACTTACAAGCTAAACAACGAAGGTGGTGGGGGAAGGCGTTCGTTTCAGTTGCATTGAATCAAAATTTATTAAAGTGCAATGGCGAAGCCTTCGGCAGCCTAATATCCACATCATGCGTGCTAACCGCGCTTATGGCTTGCTGTAGCACGCACTTTACGTTCAATTTAAATCGACGAAACCTTGTCGACGTAAGCTTTTTGACATTAAAAACTCGGCCAGAGCCGGTCTTCTCGTCTGCTGAGAGAAATCGCTTTGTTTCGGTTTTTCGCTTTTTGAAGATGAAGATCAACTTATTCCACATTTGCCAAAGAGAAAACAGAAGAGGACCAATATCGGTTGAATGGTTTTATGCTCTAAAGTAAACCATTCTCCACTAATATTCATCACTGGTTTATCTTCAAACGTAATCCTCATTAAGATCTCACAATATTGAAGATAGCCATTACGTCAAAATTATTAAGGGCAACCACCCTTTTAAATTTAAAATTTACTTTGCAGTCTTCCAGACAAAGGTCATGTGTATCTTCAATTTGCTATGGGTAGGGCATCAGTCAATTGCACCTTCTTTTGTTTAAAACAATCAAAACAGCAAAATTTCTTACGATACACCATGTACATTCGCCATTTACATTTTTAGATTCTATAAATCAAGACGAACTACCAGATAAAGATCGAGTAGGGGCTATCCTAGATCCGACCGAAACGAAACGCTTGCTGATCGATTTTCGGAACTTTTTCTTCGAATTCGTCTTCGGAGTGTCAAAGTTTCTCACTAGATACCACTTTATCCAATTACCTTGAATTTCTTTAGAACGGCCGAGTTTCTCCGGTTTTTTAAAAACTCAGCTGATACACTTACCGGAGCTTTTTTGTGGCTAATGTTTTAAGGTATCCGATGAATGAGAAAAAAATTGCAAACGACCACAATCACGCCCAACTATGATAGTTTAATTTAAAAAAAAAAAAAACAATCAGAGTCCTGTGTCGATGGAACACTTGGTTCCGGAAATGTCCCGAAAAACGACGACTCTCTCTAGATTCCGACGTGAGGGTGAAGAAACAAAAGATAATTGAACTCCACTTGCACAAATCTTGTTTAGAGGCTTCTTCCTGATACGCACTCGAATCTGGTGGCGATTGTTGATTGTTGGGTATTTTCCCTGACTTTTCGAAAATGACCAGAATCGACGATCGTTTTTTCTCCACTGGAAGTCTTCTGTATGAAAAAATGTAGGACCATTTCCTATTACAAATCTGCAAACGTGACACGCTTATTTCTTGTCGCTATCGATAGAAAAATGCTTACAAGTGCATTTTGCACATTCTGCCGTGCGAAATATAGAAAGATGCGAAACTCTTTCCGGTGGATCTGTAGAAACATTCCTAAGTACAACAAGAGTCTTTAGTCCCATTTCGATATGTTCTAAAAATCTAATCGCGCCCTCTTCTGACGGACGTCTATGAATCAGAAATTGATTAAGTGTTGATGTAAAGGTAGGCAGATGGTTCTTCTTACTCCTGCCGTTTTCTCCATCGTCGCTAGCGGTGTTATCGAAAACTTTAGGACACTACTGGACCAATGTATCCAAATATGGTGAAAATCCGGCCACTGGTTTTCGAGATGTAACGATTTGACACCCTTCGCTGCGATATCGACATCCGATGAATCGCGAATTATTATTTTTATTACAAGTTAACTGTTTTTTACTTTTAGACATTTGATTTGCTATTTGATCTCCAGAGAGCAAAATAGCGAATCGAACGATGTGATGTTGAATATTTCAACGAACTTGTAGCAAAAGTGTACAACTGGTTCACGATCAAAGGACGTTGCGCGAACAGCACGTTAAATCCAGTGTGGACAGTTTGCGAGTATAAATCTGCATTAAATCCAACTACTTCCAAATCTTAACAACAAATGAAAATCTGGCTAATCAAGTGCGAGCACTTCCTACCATTACCTTCAAGTGCTTATTGTTTTGGTTTGTGTTTAACTTACGAATTAGGTTTACCAACGGTTTGTCACTTGGTTTACTGTTCTGTTCTTCAGTTTCTTCACTTTAATTTTGCTTAATTTAAGAAATTATATCTTTAACTGAGTTTAGTAATAATAAAAGAACCGCGTTATGATCAACTGGATTCAGCTTTGTTCTGTGAGCATATAATTTACGATAGTAACCAATCTTAATGTCATCAATTATTTTCTTCTCTTCACCAACTGGAGTGGATTATTTTCCTTATTTCTTTCTTTTGCTTTAATTACACAATTGTTTCACAATCCTCTTATTACTTCTAGAACTGTACATCTTTTACCCATCTTTCTTGTGCAAACTTCTTTGTCTTTTGCCTTACCGCAATTGCGTAACTTTCGTCCATATTGCCCGCTCTTGGTCATATAAGTGTGCCGATTTGACTTAGACCTTGTGCTATTTTCTCCGGATTATTCAGATTATTCTGGCTTTACCGGGGCCAAGAATGTCCACCTTCGTTCGACAAATTTGTGTCTGTTACAAAAAA
>VTPC01006352.1:0-17836 GCA_011009095.1 Ignelater luminosus | reverse complement strand
GTTGACTGGACTATAGATGTATCGGACAATCATCTTGTTTTCATAGCTTAGTCTAAATATCTGCAATTAGTCTGTTTTTTTGTTTAAATCTTTCGCCGTTGTATAAGGTTCAGATTTCTATGGCTCAGCCTAAAACTTTTTAGAGTAGTTTCGATTTAGTTTCTTTTTGTACTCTTTCCTTTGTAGTTCTAAGAGAGAATCGTATAGATTATTTCATGTCCTGTCCTAGCGTTGATATTTCCTGTAAAGATTATATATCTTAGCGTTCATTGGACGTTTTGAGCCGGTTAGGATTGTTGGTTGAGTACAATCAGATGTCTTGGATTTTGTCTTCTTCACGCTTCAAATTTATTTTAATCTAGTTGGGCCGTGTTGCTCTTAAAGTTTTTGACTCTTGCAGTGTGCAGTGGCGTAGTAAGACTGTATAGCAATTCTGCCCAGGCGGTTATTCTTAACCCCCTTACTAAATTTTTTTTATTTAATTTTTTATGTGAAACAAACTAGTTTATTTAAACAATTGGTTAGTCAGTGGCTCTTTGATGGTTCTTTTCTTTGCCAATAAGCTACCATGCTTTGAAGTTTTAAAGGACTTGAGAAATGTCATTCTTTCTTTCAATTGCTTTTAGAAGTCAAAAAGCCTCTCGGCTTAGACGCTTCTTTGACCTTCTCTTGCCTATTCCTTTCGTTTTGTATCACATATAGGAGTAACTTCCTAAATGTTATGTACTGGAATTTACAAACTATTTTCCGTGCAGACCAGACATAACGTCTTTCTGTAATATTCTGATATTGATGAGATGATAGTAGAGATATTTAGAACTTAAAATGGAATTTCTATATTGACATAAAAACTTTGAAATATAGATGTTCTAGCACCAAAATAACATTTGAAACATCTTTTCTTGGTTATTATCTATCGACTTTAATTTATATAATAGGAGGACCTCAACTTTTAGGACAATAAATGTGCAACATTTATCCGTCTAGACTCGAGTTAAGTAAAATGAATCGCTTTAACCCAAACTGGAGTTAACTAAAATTGAGAATAGGGTTCAACGCGACTTCTTCCAATTAATCTCAAGAAATCATGTTATCATAATATCACCAAGCAATTTTGTAATAATAGAAAATTAACCAAATTCAAAATTTATATTTAATTTTAGAGAAGCGAGCGAAGGCGCACAAGAATTAGCGAGTAAAATAGCTGCAGTAAAATGATAATGGGATCTGGCATATGCCTAAATAAATTATGTATGTATGTTATACGAGTAGCCAGTGGTCAGCCGTCATCAAAACTGATGGATGTTTTAATTGTATTCGTGACGGTAGCCTAGTGGAAGTGTGGCCGTGGCTAAATTTCTCGCTTTTACTAGTATTAAATTAAGAATGGTCTACTAAACGAATGAAACAAAAGAAGTTCTTCTGATCATCGAGACTTTTATTTTTTAAATTGGCGAATTCGTCTTCTGGCAAGGGAAGGGGATGCGCAACTCTAAATGTGGGCAAACCTTATCATTTATCACGTACTTAACGGGAAAAACCATTTCCGGTATTTTGTTCTGTTCCGAAATCGAATTTATTTTTATGCGGTTCTAACTTCGTTCTTCTAGGCCCACACTCCAAAAAAATACAATTATCTCCGCTACTTCTACAAACACTTGAAAAAGTAAGTCCAGTTGATGAATTTCAATTGTTTCCTTTCGAAAACACCCTTTCTTCAACTTGATTTACATCACTATAAAACTTATTATTATCATTATTCTTTGGTTGGAATAATTCAACAAAAGCGATAACTTAACCTCACTTTTTCTTTTTTAGATTGTTATTCGCTAATTAGTCCGTTCTATGTTTTTCACGATCAACACGTTAACTATCATAATCAAGTATATAAAGCGTAATAATAGTTATTATTTATTTGTACCATATTAAAATGTGCTATTAAGCGAAGCATTGTTTCCGTAGAGGTAAATACACTCTTGGTATGCAGCGTGTATATTTTGTCATTGTTTTCTTTCCCACATGATATATTGTTGTAGATAAATTAAAACGTAATGATTTAAATGTGGGTAATAAATTATGAAAAAAGATTGTACGCCGTTTCAGCTATTAAACGTATTAGTGTTAGAAGCGTTTAATTTTAAGTGTCAAAGTTGTTTTTCTAAAGGTTAACAAGACCGCTTAAAGGGTGTCAAGCCTCCTTATCGAAATAATTGGTTTTAGTTACGGCAAAAAAAGAAATATGATAGTGTGCGTAGTTGTAATTCCTTCTTATCAGTCATTACTTTACGGTTATATATTTTTTTATACAAAATTTCTGACGGCTAAAAAATTATGTTGAAAACTTCAGAAACCTTAAGGGAAATTAAGAAGGAAGGAAAAACCAATTGAAAACAATCCGTTACTCGATATGATGTGCTAGATAATGGATATCAAGAATCTCCATGGATTCTTGTAATCTTAATAAATAGACGAGTTTGCAATGTGAGCACGATGACATGTAAGTACTTAGAAGGCTATTGAAGTTTCAGTCTGCATTTTAATAGATTTTGTTGATGTTACGTAACTCTTCCCTCCCTGGAAATATTTTAAATGGCAGGTCACACGATAGCTCAATTGAAAGCTGATTTAAATCTGTGTACGACCATACCCGTTTCGTAAATAATGACTAAAGATAAGGGCAACAGGAAGGGTAACAACTGGGTTTGTTCTTTTCCCTTTTTATGTTGAAACTACGGCAGCATGAATTTTGTTATTTATTCCGTTACAGCAATGGTTTTTGTTAGTTTGGTTTTTATCTATTTGTTCCTGAAGATGACGTTTAGATTTTTTGTCTACAGTGATTGAACTATCCACTGATATGCGTCATTTTTATCAAGGATCACGAATAACAACTGTACAAAACGTCAAATATATGTACATGATGTCGATTTTTCCTAAATGCTTAAATACGCAAAACAAGTTCAATATTTAATTTTGGTTGGACACCGTTTGGGCTCTTTCTGAGTCTTTCTGCTCAGAGTGATCGTGAGCAAACCTACATACGATCACCGTTAATGTGGTTGCTGAATTCTGGTGTGTTATCTTTTTCTGTGTTGGAGTGAACAGACGTGGTAGTGGCATTCTATGGTCTTGGTGGCGAACAACTCGTACGTCTAGCTTGTATCGTATTGATGTAAGGCAATAGAGGCGGTGGAATTGGCGCATTGTGCGTGCTATTGAAAGCTGGACTGTACGTAGCGCTTACTACACGGAGAGTACGTATAGTTAGATATAATATAGCGAGCACTTATAGTGGTAGAAGAAGAAGGAAATTTATTGTTGGTTATCAGCAGAACCGAATAAGGATTATTACATCCGACGCCAATAGTGCCTCCTCTCTCCAGAGCAAAGACAGCGCACTGGCAGGAGAACTTGTTGTGGGACAGCGGATGCCCAGAAACGCAAGTATGGCACACGCGGAAGTAACCACTGTCGGCATTTGCATTCATCGACCACCACACGAAACTAGCACGAGTGAAGATCGGTTGAACCTGTACTCTACTCTCTATAACAGAAGCATTCCCATATCAATACAGGGTGGCTGAAAAATTGTTCACCAGCCTATAACTAATTTATTTTTAAAGATATGAAAAAAATGCAAAGGAAAAAGTTGTTTGATGTAATAAGAGGCGTAATATCATGCATTAAAAGAAAATTCAACGCCTACTGTTTTCGCGTAACCTTAACTAACTTTAATTGTTTAAATGGAACACCCTGTGTATTTCTCAAAATTCTGAATACGCTGAAATTTTCTTTTCAACAATATAGCATACTTAACGATTTTCTCGAAATCTGGGCCTGCAACGTTACTCGATTTACCAATTCTAGATTACTTCTAATGGGACTTTTTAAAAGATTATGTTTATGTAACTTCATCAGCAAGTTTAAATGAGTTGGAAACTAGAATTACTGTAGCTATAGCATTAGTTACGCCAGAAATGTTACAATGCGCTAGGCATAATTTAATTTTCGGGGTAGAAAAATTTATTTTTCAACTCGTTTAGACTTGCTGATGGAGTTACATAAACATGATGCTTTAAAAAGCCCCATAGGAAGTAATCCAGAATTGATAAATCGGGTAATCTTGCAGGCTAAGACCTCAAGAAAATTGTTAAGTATGTTATATGGTTGAAAAGAGAATTTCAGGTATATTCAGAATTTTGAGACATATACAGGGTGTTCCATTTAAACAATTAAAGTTAGTTGATGTGACGCGAAAACAGTAGGCATCGAGTTTTGTTTCAATGCATGATATTATGCCTTTTATTACATCAAACAACTTTCTCGTTTGCATTTTATTCATATCTTTAAAAGTAAAATAGTTATAGGCTGGTGAACGATTTTTCAGCCACCCTGTATACAGAACAAGACGCTCTAATTTTAGTCTTGAATGGAATGGACACAACAAAAGCAAATACAATGAAACCTATATTAGGAAGGGTCTTTTCCATTCTATAAACATATCGAGCATCTAGTGATTTTAGAGATTTCCGTGCATTCTGGAATTCTGCACAAAGTCATACTTTTTGTTTTTAATCTCCAGACATTCTAAACAGACATGCCAAATTTTATCCTCCTAGTTGTTCTAGTTCTTTTGCTATGAACATTTTTCGTCTAGTTTTGGAAATTTCCTTCAATGTCTTTCAAAAAACCCTATTTCACCTAACCAAAGTTAACTTTCACCAGTTTAAAACAATGGCGGGGATCCCCAAACGATTGCTAGTATACTCAAATTCCTCGATTTTGAGAACTAAGGATGAGATTCAGTTTTTCTAGGCTACATGCTCTTCCTCTGTTGGGGGCGGGGAGGGGAACTAATTGTGCATGATGCAAAAAGTATTGAATTCGCTGCGATAGTTTCCGAAGTGTTGAAATTGACGTTTCTGAAAAAAAGCCTTTTCTCACCTTTTGGAACATTCGTTCTCTGACTCCATGGTACACAAGACAGCCGTATGCATATACAGTTAAGTGAGTTTTATGTCACCGTGTGTCCCTTTCGATACTAAGGTTGATGTATTTGATGCATGGGTGCCCTCTAAGATATTTTCAGAGAAGGTCCAAATGCATACGTAATAGTATTACTTATTAGCGCGCACCTATGGTTTTATAACTTCTCAAATACTAACCGATGACAAAATTACTTGGTACGGATCGTTTTCATTGAAATGCAATATATTTAATACTCTCAAAAGTCTCACAGCTGCGTTTTTTGTTCCCAGCCGAAATGTGTTAACGAATCAAATTCAAAATAAAGGTTTTAGACATCCTTTGGTTTCAGCTGAGGAGGTTGTCTTTAATGCTAGTGAAATAGCTGTCATACTTCCAGCTTTTCGCAACAGAGAACAATTTGTGCATTAATCGCATAAGCACAAAATTAGTACATTTTTCTAGAAAAGTTGATTTAAACAGTTTTCCATGTTTAACCGCTGTCTTTTTTTTGTAAGTCTCAAAGTCCACGTCATTGATGTTCAAATACACAGAAGTGCTGTAGCCTACTCTTGCAACTATCTAAACACGAAGACGCGGATTACTAGCTTTTCTTGTTTCTTTGTGTTTTAAATGTTTTTTTTTGTGATCATGAAGCTTTGTGTCCATTTCTAATAGTGATATGGTTAGGACGCTTGGTATGACTACAAGGTATTTTAGGCATGAAATCCAAAAGGCTTTAGAAGTACCCTACTGAGCTTTGTTTCCATAATCTCAGTTCTTATTAGATGAAAGTAAGTAGTCGGGTAAGCGCAGCTTTCTTCATACAGAGTGTCCCGTGGCATACATCCGATATTTCATCAATGTGTACATAGTTTAGGTCGTTACGAATTGAAAATAAAGAGTGGCCATTTTGGTTATTTTTAATATTGGATAAAGTTATTTTTATATACTGAAAAGTATAAAAAACGCAGTTTTACTTTTTAAAGTTTTTAATTGCACCAACTGCCTACTGTAATAGTTGTTCAAAATGGTTGTCAGTCCTACAAAACGTCTACATCGACAAGTTTTCGTCGTACTTGTGTACTAACAGCACATGTAAGCTTGTGTAGCACGCACCCTATGTTCAGTTTAAATCGACGAAAGCTTGTCGACGTACTATCGCGGCAAGAAAAAACCAAGGCACACTTATCTGACGATATGTCGGTTCTAACAAAATTTCTCTCTTTTGCATCAGGCTTTAAGGTGAATTTGTCAGTTCAATTAATAAGGTACTTACTTACATAATAGTTTTACTTAAACTGAAAGACAGATTTACAAGGGGTAACTTTAAAACCTAAGTGGTGTCCCGCTTTTTCTTGCCGTGATAGTACACTTTTATAAAGATATTACCTGACGATCCTTTCCAAGACTGCGACTCAGACCTTGAATTCATTCCAGAATACAAAAAAAAATTGTTTGACTACTCATTAGTCAAAAATACAGAGAATACTGAGTACTCAGTATTTTGAATATTTTTTTCTTGAAGTGTTCAAAAAAAAAGTTGAATACTATTTACCTTTGGATATAACTCCTTTAAGTCTGGTGCCTATGTCACGTGTAAATACATGAATAGTCAGTCAGAATAGTCAAAATAGAAAAAATTGTTTGTTTGATGTCTGCCTGAATTTTCAATTGAGCATAAGCTTCTCAGTAAATTTCATTTTACCATTAGCACACAAATTACATTAAATAAATTCTTACGTCGAAAAATTTACGTCGACTAGGTTTCGTCGATTTAGACCACCGTGAGTACTAATCGCGTATACTACTTGGAATAGCACGCACCCCATGTTCGATTTAAATCAACGAAACCTTGTCGACGTAGACTTTTTGGTACAAGACTCGGCCAGAGCCGAAAACCGTTTTAAAATTATTGCAGTGAATTACTGCCATTAGAAATTGTGATAAGTATATTGAGAATAGCCCAAATAGCCACTGTTGATTCTCGACTTGTATTGACCAAAACTATACTGTATGGTGAAATATGGAATGTACGAGGTCTGTTCAAAAAGTATCGCGAATTTTGTGTTTTTTCAAAAATTATTTATTTATTCATGAATATCCATTTTGTCCCCTTTAAAGTAATCCCCATCAGATATTATACACTTGTGCCAACGTTTTTTTCCAATCCTCGAAGCACTTCAAAAAATCATTTTTTGTGATCTTGTTCAGCTCCTCCTTCGATGCCGTCTTTATCTCCTCAATCGTAGCGTAGCGTCGTCCTTTCATGGGCCTCTTCAGTTTCGGGAACAAGACTAAGTCACAGGGGGCCAGGTCTGGGGAATACGGTGGCTGCGGCACCATTAGTGTGTTGTTTTTGGCCAAAAATCCGCGCACAAGCAACGATGTGTGAGCGGGGGCGTTATCATGGTGCAAAAGCCAATTTTTGTTTTTCCACAAATCCGGGCGTTTCTGGCGGATTGCTTCGCGCAAATTGCGCATAACTTGCAGGTAATATTCCTTATTGACCGTTCTACCCTGTGGCAAGAACTCATGATGCACCACGCCCCTGCAATCGAAGAAAACTGTAAGCAAACCTTCACATTAGACCGAACTTGGCGCTCTTTTTTCGGTCTTGGCTCGTGCGGCAGCTTCCATTGGGATGATTGAGCTTTGGTTTCCACGTCATAACCATAAACCCATGATTCGTCACCAGTTATGACCCTCTGGAGCAAATTTGGGTCGTCGCGGACAGAGTCCAACAGCTTCTTAGCAATGTTAATGCGATGCTGTTTTTGGTCGAAATTGAGCAATTTTGGTACGAATTTCGCGGCGACCCGTCTCATGCCCAAATCATTGGTAAAAATCGAATGTTACGAGCCAATCGATATGTTTAGGTCCTCAGCAACTTCTCTAACGGTGATTCGACGATTGGCCAATACTACTTTCTTCACTTCATCAATGTTTTCGTCTGTTGTTGACGTGCTCGGGCGTCCGGCACGCTCTTCGTCGTTCACATCTTCTCGGCCCTCTGAGAACATTTTGTACCACCGATAAACGTTGCTTCGGTTCAAGGTAGCTTCACCATATGCCACAGTCAACATTCGGAATGCGTCCGCGCACTTAATTTTGTTTTTCACACAAAATTTGATACAGATTCTTTGATCCATTTTTTGGAATAGGCAAAAATCGAAGACGAGCCAAAACACGTCCAAGCAAAACAGCTGTCAAAAATTAACTGAACATTCAAAATGGCCGAAATTGTTGGCATAAGTGAGGGAC
Organism: Ignelater luminosus; assembly: GCA_011009095.1. NCBI lineage: Eukaryota > Metazoa > Arthropoda > Insecta > Coleoptera > Elateridae > Ignelater > Ignelater luminosus. The sequence continues at coordinate 9,607 of VTPC01006352.1, read as the reverse complement.
ATGAGTACCAACATAACGCCACAAAAAAATCGAAAATCGAATATGCGTAACCCGCGGAAATTCAAAATTCGCGATACTTTTTGAACAGACCTCGTATATGACAAGGTGTTTTCTAATGATGGTAAAGAATTTTAATAGATAATTGCTGAGCTAATTATAAGTAAAAAAGTTGATACAAACAAGTGTTCTAAAATGCACTCCTTACGAGGTACAGGGCGTTAGAATTTATAGAAAAAAATGTACGAAACTTTGTTAATACAAGGAAATCTGCATTTCAAATTATCTCGAAAACTGTGCGTTTTAGAAGACAAATACGAGAATACATTTTATCCCAAGTTACATAGGAAAGTGGAAAATGTTACCAGTTTTCAGAAAAAATACAGTGACGTAGGCTTTATCTGGGAAGAAAGGTAACTAAACCACTGGATTTAATTTTTCATCAATGGTAATCTTATCAAATTTACAATATCATGATATAAGCTTGTGTCAAAAAAATTTTAATGAATTTTAACGCCCTGTATAATTGTTTCTGAATATCTAAATTAGATTTCAATTATTATTAATAATATTAATGAAACATGGAATTATCTATCTATCCAACAATTAATATTAAATTAATTTCTAATAAATTAATAATGGAATATACATATCGCGTGGGATTCGAACCCCCAATCTTCGATAATCCGTATCGACGGTTTTCCAATTAAGCGAGCGGGGTCTTCTCCAAGCGAAAGGTGTTGTGACAATACCAATTTAGTTGCAGGTTATCTCTTTAAAATACTTATGCGCGTACGTCAGACACAAACAACTGCTTGTGATTAAAAATTAGGAGTATCCTGTAGAAGATTCAACGATTTTCCAATTTTTTCATCTTCTGTATATTTTCTTGATCATCTTCATCGTTCGTTGAAGTGTTTTCTATGCTAGTATTCAAGTTATGTAGGTATTTTAAATATTTTCCTTGAAGTATTTAAAGAGCGGTTGAATATACTATTTTGCAGTATTTATACTCAACTCTGAATATAACTGCCTTAAAGTACCACTAGTTTCACCCAGTCGGTAAAATCAATCATTCGTAACTTCCATGACAATTGCTAATTTATTGCTAGCATCACCTCATCCTCTGCTTACGTCAGGTATAGGTACACGAATAATGTGCTAACTGAAGGTAATTCGAGCGTTTGACGTTTTCAACAACAATTTTCAATTGAGCGCGAGGTTCTGCTCTTTTATTAATTTGCATTGTCTTGGTACTGAAGCACGCACCTCATGTTCAATTTAAATCGACAAAACCTTGTTGAGGTAGACCTTTCTTGGCGAAAGACTCGCCAGAGCTGGCAACCATTTTCAACAATTAAGGACACTCTGTATATGCGAAATTGAAAGAATCACTCTTCAGAAAAATACCTCCTGCAAGTTGTCAACGTAGTTTTTTTTATCTGATAAAAATCTATTAAGCTTTGATAATCTATAGAGTTGATTTGCTGCAATATAAAAATTAGAATTTCATTCGTTATTAATTGGCATTATTTTCATTACCTTTTACGTAAACGAACACATGCATTTTCCTTTTTTAGGAATGCCGCATATTTTCTTCTCGAGTTTTTATAACACGGTCGAGATTAAAAACGGACAGGACTGAAAAGCAAATAAAGAAATCAAACACTCAGACTGGATAGCTCAAATGGAAATGTATATTGAATACAGTTAACTAATATAAAGCAGATTAGTCACATCACAGACGACTTTAATTGACAATGAAGTTGCTTTTTTAACGAGGTCGTCGAATATCGGAATCCTGAACTGAATAACCTAAAAAGTTGGAAAGTTCTACAATAAAATTATTTCGTGATTAATGGATACGCTTTTAACTTTTACACTGGTGGTGTGTTACATAAACGTTTCTCACTGAAATATATATGACTCATCTTTATCGAAATTCCCAAAACAATTCCGTGCTAAATAAAAATTTTAATTTAATTCACACCACTCTTACTATACAACAACAAAATGCATGGTCGTAAATTTACGATTCATGACCTTCGCTCTTTAAAGCACGAATGTCACACTTTCACCGCGCCTCCGCCTTTGAACTTGAAAGAAATCACGAAAGGTTAAGTTGCTTTCCACTAGAATTACCTTTTTATTCTTTGCATTTCATTTTTTTTCATCTGAAAAGAAATTAATTTTTAAACAGACGAGATACTGTATGCAAAATAATCAAGTTGAACATTTTTATCAAATTGAAAACAATATCGTGATAATCAGTGTGGGCTTCTTACCTTTACAATAAACAAAAGAATGTATTGAACTTTTTTCTTTTGTTTCCCATTTTCCTTTTCGTTTTCTTTCGCGAGCTTAAACTTTAGATTACTTTGCGTTTTTTTCCTCTCTCCTGAATAATTCCACCACCACTAAAACTTGGCATCTCAGGTTTTTTTTTAAAGAAAAGACTTTGCGGTCAGAAACAGTAAAAGATTCGCAAAGAAAGCAGGAATTGCTGTCGATAATAGCAAGTGATCTTATCCTAAAAGTCAATTCGTTTTTATTAGAACTTCAAAAGGGAATTCTTTTAGGAGAGTGATATAGAAAAACGAAACAGAGGAACATTTGAATTTGAAAATAAAAAATGTTAGTATACTATTGATTTTATTAATATTGAAAAGCGTAAATACAGGATGTTTTCGAATAAATGGTATTTATTAAAAGTAAAACCAGTGGATATAACGAAAAATATGTTTTCTCTGCGAGAAGCATTTTAGAAAGAAAGTGTAAATCCCTTGGGTTTTAGTTTGGGAATCTGAAAATAGGCAGTTTGACATTTTCTTTTTGATAACTGCCTTCTTAATGTTTATAGAAATCTCTGAAGTAACATTTAAATGTTAACTGTATTACCTGTTTTCTTTTCTATGCTAAACACTCTTTCTAAAGCAATCTTAGTATAAAAGCAAATACAATAGGCACTTAATATTTTCCTTGTGGAACTCCTTTAAATTAATTTTTCTTATTTTAAAATTTCCATAACTGATTTTTTTGCTTCAAAAATCGAAATAAACACCTAAATATTTCTCGCTGTAAAATTACAAAGAATTCATTCATACATATATGTATACAAGTATGTAAATACATCGAAAAGGACACTTGTTAATTATTAAATTTTTTAAAAGTGCAGGTAATATGCAAATTAGTTTTAAGGTCTTTGAACTCCCCAAAGAGAGAGAGATTTCCTCTTTCTCAATTATGGTTTAAAGGTACAGGTAAATATGCAAATTCGCTGTGGGTCCTTGAACTCGATAAATTTTTGGATAGTAAAGTATGTTGATGTTATTGTAGTTTCCGTTGGAGTATAAGTCTCGATTGATTTATATATGCACGACAATTAAAGATTAATTGCTGATGTTTACAAAATGAAATCTTGTTGGCTTGCTAATTAATGTTTCCGTAATTAACATTCTTTTATAATAAAATTGTCTACACTAATATATGAATTATGTGCGGAACACCGACGTTAATTAAATGTTGTTTTACTTTATGCTTTTTTCAAAGTTGGAGATAAAAAGATATTATGATAATGAAATTATAATAATTATAGTTGGCTTGATGTTTGAGTAGTATTTTTATTCTTCTGGAGAAATTCAATTTGCTGCTTTTTTAAGGTGCTTGCGAACCAAATATTGAACATCAGGCGGCACTTTCGTATGTTACAGTTATGAAAACCACTCTGAAAGGTTCGACTAGAGAACTTAAAGGACTGCTTTTGGTGACCTGAATTATTAATCGCATTTTGGAAAGTCGTTTCGCTGAAATACTTTAGAATACCTTGCTCTTTTAAGCTCCATGCGATGCTTATCAAATCCTGCATCCTTTACACATTATTCTGTTTGGTAATGGGAGTCCGGCTGATTTCCAATTGAAACCGCTTGGAACAATAACAGCAAGTCTATAGATAACCAGTTCTATCAGAGATTTTTCGAATCCCATATCTTTCAAATACATTGTGAAAGAACGGTTGACTGTTGATAAGCAATAAGTTACTCTGGCAAGAAAGTATGGCACCTTTCCAGTTCTACTTTTGTGGGATACACTGAGTAGACCAAAACCAGGACAGAATTCATACCTATACAGACTAAATCTGATAACATTCCTCTTCGAACGGCTGGAAAGACTGATAGAAAAAATACTGGGTACTAGGTCGCCTTTCGCTTCGCTCTAAACGGCCAATACATGTATCTTCAAAGTAATTGACTATCGGTTTTCCTTCAGCACTTATGAGATTGTTGTCAGAAACGACTTCAAAGACCCTGATAGTTACAAGTTCCGCGGGAATAAAAGCGATTGCTACTAGAAGCTTAAATTGTTGCTGAAAGGCTACATCAGAATATCTTTATATACAGTGTGTCCAAGATAAGGATGCACAGAACGGAGATCTTGGAAACGGTAAGAGATACAGCATCGGTTAAATGGGATGAAAGTTGGCTATTTATACGACCTTTTTGTTGGCGTTTGCAAAATCTAGATATCTTGGATAGTTTCGGAGATATTTAAAAAAAGTAGATTTCTCGATTTTCGTTATTATTTTTTCTTTCCATTATTTGAAGAGATATCGGAAAACTAAAACCACTTTTCCATTGCCACTTTTTGTTTTCTATTAAAATACGCTAACAAAATTCCTGTACAACGTTTCCGTTTCGAGTAACCATCATCAACCTCATTTTTTTAAATAGGCGGAAAAACAATTGAAAATTGTTTTGGATACCTCTTGTTGTCACGATTTTAATGATGTAAATATGATAGGGTTATTTTGATTTTTTATGCTATAAATTAATGCATTCTGCAGTACCCTGGCCTGCACGATCACCTGATCTAAACCGTTAGATTTCTTTCCTCCGGAGTTATGCCAAGAATCAAGTGCTCAACCAAAATTTTGAAGATGGACAGCAATTATTATAGTTGGTCACAGCAGCGTTCAACACAAAAAAATTATTAATTAAATAATTACGCTGTTAGATCAGGTGATCGTGCAAGCCAGGGTACTGCAGAATGCAATGATTTATAGCATAAGAAATCAAAATAACTCTATCATGTTGACATCATTAGAATCGTAACAACAAGAGCTATTCAAAACAATTTTTAATTGTTTTTCTGCCTATTTAAAAAAATGAGGCTAATGATGGTTACTCAAAACCGAAATGTTGTATAGGAATTTTGTTAGCGTATTTTAATAGAGAACAAAAAGTGGCAATGGAAAAGTGTTTTTAGTTTTTCGATATCTGTTCAAATAAAGGAAACAAAAAATAATAACGAAAATCGAGAAATCTACTGTCAATATCAAAGATATTTTGCAAACGCTAACAAAAAGGCCCTATAAATAGCCAACTTTCATCCTATTTAACCGATGCTGTATCTCTTACCGTTTCCAAGATCCCCATGCTGTGCATTCTTATCTTGGACACACTGTATACTTTGCTGAAGTGAAAATAGCATCCATGATTTGTTGCCTTTGGAAATAACAAATTTGAAACTTTGATGGCGGATATTTCGAAATCTGTACTGATCGACTTTACAACGAGTACTTCCATTGACATTCTCACCTGCTCAAAAAAACCTTCTGTAGATACTTTCACGTTTGCCATTAAATTTGCCGTGAGTTGATAAAATATATCCGATACGATTTTGAACGTACCTTCTATATACCAATCTTCCCTCGCCGCAAAGTTTGTAAATTTCTTTTTGTACCAAATATTATAATTCTCTTGGGCACTCACAATCGCAAATTACAAACTCTTTTCCTTTTTCCGTAGTCGCGTACTTCTCTTTGTCACGAACATGTCGTAAGACCTAAGTTGTTACGGAATGGATGCATAAGGTAGTTGCTTTGCACGTAGAGCATCTCTGCCTTTAGCTGCTCACACCTTCACTGCGTTGACAACTTTATGATTGTGATCTTGCTTCATACGTAATTTGTCTGCGTCATTCACAATACGAGTTTTGCACCCTTCCGTTTTCCAACATTCGTACCTTTAATAGACCGTAGTCCCAACAGTCTTCTTCTGAATGTGAAAAAGCCGTTGGTGTAAAGCTTTGGTTTACTCTTAGTGCTTGAAACGTATTCATAGCTGGTTACTTCCATGAGTGAGATTACTTAACTTTTTAAAACTTTGAATTAAATTAAATTAAAAATTGATTTAGCAACAATACAAATTTATGGTAATTGTTCGATATATCTACCCCTAGGAAAACGACGTTTTGAGAGCAAGTTTTTGATATTAGCAGTTAGAGAATTACTCACAGAACATAATTAGGTGACCGGAGGTAAAAAAAATTAATCCAATCTTGGTGAAACGGACGAAAAACAAACACGATTTTAAGCACATCTTAGGTTATGTTGCAAGATGTAAACAATGAAGTTGGCAACTAATTCAGCTGCTGCGCACACTACCAACCCCCTACTGCAACATGAACCGCGCTTGGATGTCCCCCAACCTTGCGCGCTGGCATAGCGAGGGTGTGGTTAGGTTAGAAGGAGTTAAACGTTAAGTTTTTTAAGGAATTCTACCCCAAGCGAGGGTGTTGCTAGGTTAGTAGTAGTTAAAAGTTCATTTTTTAATTTTTTATTCTAATGATTTAGGGAAATTGGGTTGTGGTACTGTCGGTTGGTACGCTGTCGGAGAGTAGCACGAACGTAGCTGCGATATTATAGTGTCATGGCTGTCGTTTTACTAGTGAACTGTCAAGATCGTCGATTTTCGAAGTTTTTTTAAACATTTTCTCAGTATTTGGCGTCGGAGAGGCCTTCCGCAGGTGTCGTTTGATTCTCTAAATGGATATATATGCATTGGTAAGGTTAGATTCTTTCTGCCCAACTTTAATTCTAGGTGTAGCTCTATCCAACCGTTACCAAATTTATGACATCATGTAATATGGTATTAGAAGATTCTATCATAATTACATTGAAACTTCATTCTCTTCTAGATTGTGCATTTCAATCAAATACGTACATTCTATCATTTTCTTTCTATCAAGTGATATTCGATTTTCCTTCCATCACTCCCAAAGAATAAAGAAATGGAACTGAGCGTCGTGAAAGGTAGAGAAATCCACCCTATCCACACAGAAATATGTACTCCACTGTTAATGAAAATACTGTGTCGGAAGAGAGTTTTTCTCACCACTTGGTGGTTCCATTTACCCAAAAATGGATCTCAAATGAACTAAAAGAATGTTGATTTTATGGCACATCTCATAAAATTGTAGGAGAAGTCGAATGTCTGCAGGTGATCCTACTTAGACCGGACCTCGACGTTTAAATCGCATCTGGACAGAACAACAAAAAAAAAGCTACTAAAGCCCTCTAGGCTTGCCAATGGACATATGGATGAGGTGAGACAAGGTACAGAAGATGACCTGTTTAGGCATAACTCTTTTAGGTCTGTCATCTCTCTGATTATAATTAACAGTGTGGGAATTCTCGATGAGCCGGGCATGTAGATTCACAATAAATTTTGGAGAATCTTGTCGAAGGAAGGATACTCGTTCTCTTTAACAAAATACCTCAACTCCCTATATTAGGCTTGACTGCTGATAAAATCAAGAAAAAGTACCCTCCCACTAGTTAGATCTTTCAAGATTACTATACTATGCTGTCATTGTCGACGAGAAAATCGGAAAGATGAAAATTAAACCTCGATTTTAGATGAAATAGTCTTTTATTTACAAACCAGATAGGTCAGCATCTGAAGACATGCAAGATTTGGCAGAAAACGAGAAGATATCGCAGGACGTTAACAGAATTGATTATAGCTCTGATAAAAACTTTTTTAAGTCTAGAAAGTTATAAAACTCTACAAGCCGTTACCTAGGGTGCTAATACATCTCACTCCAATACGGTTATAAAAATTTAAGAATCAATGCGAGCTTTCTCTTAACTCATACGCCATATCTACTGTTCAGTTTGTTTCTTTTCGTCCAATAAATTCTTTTAACTGTCTGAATTGCTGGTGCTCATTCTGAAGATTTTCTGTAAGATCAATTTAAGATATACCGGGCGGTCCAAAGACCGCATTCTGTTTAAACTTAATAAATGATTCCATCTATATTTTTTAATAGGTTATAAATAAAGCATTAGTAATAGTGTCACAAAAGCTTAGAAACATTATTTGAATAATACTTCCTTAAAGTCATAGTTCAAGAATGTAGCCAACTTCTGCGCTGAAAACTTTATGACAACTGAAGCTTTGGAAACTCAAGATTACTTGAGAGATAATGTACCCATGATTGTTCGAGACAGTAGCTACTGTTAAATTTTATAAAAAGTGTATTTGTTTCTTACTTAATATGTACTCTAGATTGTAATCAGTTATCTTTACACGATCCGTTTTTTCGGGCCACCCGGTATTTATTGATATCGATTTCCTTTAATGGAACACTTACAGATCTTACTATATCTAAAGCCTACATTGATCATTTTATCTAGAATGGAATATGCATTTGTTATGTCAAAAATGACTTTTATAATTGTGAAGTCTGATTCAACGAATCCCTCAGGTAACACCTTATCAATTCTTAACTATAGGCATCTTGATTTTAAGGTTATCTTAGAGTAGTAATTTCACAAGTTACTTTTTCACTCTCAAGGATCTCTACAAATTTAACTATTATTGTTTTATGGTTAGTGTGCAGACCTTAATCTTTAATTGCCCCAAAATGTTTTGCTTTTGCTTAGAGAACAGTGGTCTTGGTTGAAAATGGATTTTACATTAATTCTGTGGTTGCTGAACACTTGGACTTGATTATACGGTTTGCCAAGATGCTTCATCGCCGTATACTATCTTCATAAACAAACATAGCACGTAAAGGGTATGTATTATGCTAGGTAACAGAAGATGTGAATAAAATAGGCATCAAAATGCTAGATCTTGCAGTTAATTTCTAGTTTTACATTTTCTAATCTTATTTATCTTAGACTTTCGTGACTTTTCTTAACTTTTATTTTTACTGTCGGTCATTTTTGGACTGTTTAAAGGAGTGAATTGACGAAACTATTCATTTGGCCTAATTTTGACATAATACAAATACAACCCCTGTCCTTTCTTTATAATCTTTGGTGAATTGTTGTGAAAATGGTCTTTCTGTTTGCAATTTCTCTGTTTTTACACAGGTAGACATATTCTTTAAGAAATGAGTTGGTTTTTTTCTATAAAATGATTTAATTTTCTCACAACGTTTTACACAACCCTTTCTTCAAATCCTGAACCCAATACAGATTGAAGGCTCTATTCCTATAGTAGAGGCCGAGAGATTGGGTTCGAGTCGGGTCGGGCCTCAGTTTAAGAATTTATTGGGCTTTTCTAGTCTGTCGAGCTGTTGAAGCTATGCCGGACCTGTCGGGATCTTTGGTCTTCTAGACCTGTCGAGCCTTTTCGATTTCTCATCCCTTTGGGTCCTTCAGGTCTATCGGGCCGTTTGGATCTCCCAGGCCTGTCGGAGCTTTTATAACGTTTGGACCATCGAGCCTTTTGGAGTTTTGGCCCTTCGGGCTTTTCTGTCGATATTAATCTCTCGAACGTCCGTTGAAACAAGTTGCCTTAATCTTAGAAAGTTATTCTAG